>JAANYP010008142.1:0-15637 GCA_020465985.1 Centrapalus pauciflorus
AGCCACAGTGGAAACATCTTTTGATTGATCTAACAGGGGAACCAGTTTTGTGTGACCATAACTGGTTCTTGTTCCTTTGATTTCCCCTTACTTGCTGCTGGGTGGGAAACTTTTGGACACCATGCTTTTGGCATGTGCATACTGGAAAAATTTTACCCTTTTTATTTATTTTGGAAGAAGATGCAATATTATAGTTATAAGGTATAGAAACATATGTAGCATGATTTCATTCACTCATCTTCTCTTTTCCTTTCAGACTATTGGTTCTGATAGAGTTGGAAACAGGAGGTCCTATGGGTTCACTCATGGTTTTGGAGTTACTCTCAGCTTCCTCTCTCTTACTACCTTCATTGGGAACCAAGTCTTCTTTAAGTTCAGGCTTATCCTCAAGGATAGGATCTATAGTTTTCATTTTCTCATATAATTCTTCATTCACAAGCCTATCAGTAACTTCACTCATATGATTCATTTTCTCTGCTTCCTCACTCTTACTGCCTTCATTTTCTCATCTAATGGTTCACTGATATGAGTAAAGTAGGTACATTTTCTCAATGAAGGCAGTAAGAGTGAGGATCTAGATGAGAAAATGTACCAGAAAAGGTACCAAGTCTGATAGGCTAGGATCTATAGTCTTTATTTTCTCATCTAAAGTACAGAGATCATAATGAGAGCATATACTAATATCTCCTCTCTTCCGTCTTAGCTAGAGTTTTGCACATGCTCTCATTATGATCTCTGTACTTTTTAACCATATTTTTGCATGCTTAAGAGTAGAGTTTAGCATTTACCTCAGATGGTAGTTCAATGGAAGTGACAGTTATAGTTTCTGCCATAAGAGCTTGATTTTAAAACTCCTCTTCTGTCTGGTCACTCCAGTCAAACACATTGTCTTCTTGGGAAACAAGAGCTTGTGAAGATGATATTTGACTGGGTTGTTGGGATCTTGGTGGCTGCTGACCTTGGGATCTACATTCTCTAGCAAAATGGCCCAGTTTGTGGCATTTAAACCACTCAACCTTTGATTTGTCAAATGTTGGCTTGCCTTCTGTTCTGGCTTGAAAGTTTGGTCTGCCAGTCCTTTTAAGAAATTAATTGGCCCTCATAGTCAACATGGCATGTTGCGACTTTAAGACCATCTCTTCAAGATCATCTGGATGGATTTATTCCAGATCTTCTGCATTAAGAGCAAAAAGTCCATCACTTGCAACAAATGCCTCATAAAGAACTTTAGAAGAGTTGCCATCAGTTCATGAAAAAGAATCACAACAGTTTGATTTATCATTTAATGATGATGACAGCAGATCAGTGTTTTGATTAGAAGAAAAGAGTTTCTTTTTATTTTCAATTTTAGATTCAAACACTCTCAGGCTGTTGTAAAGGTCATCCAACTCTATTTCATCTAGAGTGTCATTGGTTCTCCATTGGGCAGCATAGACTGTCCATTTTTCACCAAGAGATCTGAGGAATTTTCTGTTCACTTCATCTTGATCCAGGCTGACCTTAGCACTCTCCAACTCACCTATCAGCTTTGTTAGACATTAAAGGTGCTGAAATATATACGGGATTACATATTACAATTGGTATCAGAGCACAAAAAGGTGGATTTCAACTGAAACTTTCGGATTCTGCTGGGTTTTTATGGTGTTCTTCGTGTTTGTAGGTCCCGAAAGGTTCCCAAAGTATATAGTAATAAACTGTAGAGGGGGGGTGAATACAGTATTTAAAAACTACACACTCTTTTTCTCAATGTTTGTATGTATTATCAACAAATGTTAATTACAAACAAGCTTGACTGCGGAATTGTTCAAGCTGATATGACAGAATACAACAGTATGGTTTCTAGTCTAAGACACACTCAAACTAGATTACAATGAACACACTCACTAAGATGCACTCACTGTATTTTACAAGACTTTAAGGAACAGCTTTGGTAAACAGCTTAGACACACAGAAGCTTGTTTACAGAAGATTTGCATGCATGAATATCACACTTGCACGTTCACTCTTGGTTTAAGCACTTAGCTTTCTTCACATTCTTTCTGACCTTAGAAGCTTCCTTTTATACTCACTTAGAGGATCTAATAGAAACATCTTCATTGGGCAGAATGAAAAAGGAGAAGTCTTGTTTGAAAAGACAATATAACTTTTCTGCACTTTTCTGAAAAGCAGACTTGCCTTCTCTTGTGCAGAACTTTTGTCTTTTTACTTTCTACTGTTGCATTGCCTTTAACCATTTTAGGAATGTCAACTTTGCGTCTTTCTTCCTTGTAAAGGCCTATTTTGATATAAGAAAAAAGTCTGTCACCCTTTTTCAAATATCCGTTTGTCTTCATGTAACAGAACAGCTTGGGCAGGCTGAGCGGTTCTGCTTTCCACTTTGTCTTCAACTGTGTAAACTGATCTGGTAGTTAAAAACAATACATGATGACTTTGAAACAAATTCCATAAAGTGTTTAGCCTGTTCACAAAGAACAGGTTCTGTTCACAAAGAACAGAACACTTTAAAAATGCCCAAGCTGCTCAACAGTGTAGAGCAGCGTAGACAGTTTATGTTCAGCCTGATCAGCAGACTGATCAGCTTGGACAAACTGTCTTGGTTGCAACACATGCAACTTATAGAACAACTTTAGACTGATATTGCAAATCATTGTCAGGTTTCAATAAGGCATATAACAGGCCTTAAATTCAACCTTCAAATGTATCAACAGGTTTGATTATAAAATCTCCCCCTCAGATGTAGAGCAGGTTTGACTGAGGCCTTTTTGTGCCTAACAATCTCCCCCTATTTGCAATAACCAGTTCAAGCTGGTCTTGTCAAAAATCACTATATATTTTTACAGTACATTTGCTGAAATAAAATTACAACATTACAGTAAAGTAAAAGATCAGTTTATATATACACTGATTCTTGACTATACTTGAACAACATATGTTCTTACAAAAGTACAACTAATGTGCTAATGTATTTTACAACTAATGTAAAAAATAAAAAATTACAACTAATGTAATTGTGTACAACTAATGTACAGAGTGTACAACTTATGTACAAGATTTGGACTGTTTGAGACGGGAGCAGATAATGGCAAGCCTGTACCATTCTTCACCTACCCAGATGGCAGGTGGACTTCATTCGACAGGGGGTGGCATCCCTTCTTTGAATCTTTTTAAAAGTTCTTCCCTTGTTTCTTCATGTTCTTCAAGTTCAGCTGTAAGAAACATAAAGTTAGAACTTTGGAGCTCACCTCTGTCATAAAATCCTTTCAGCTCTTCCCAGACAGCTGCTCTCCATTGGCTGGACTGACTGAAGGAGGTGACAATTCTGAAGGCTGCAAGCTGCTTAAGACCAACTTTGTGTAGGTCAGAAGCTCTTTGAAAACATTTCTTCTGAGATAAGGGATCCACAAAAAATGCCCCTAACTCAGGCTCTTCAATCACTTTGCCATCTTCAAATTCAACTCCTTCAGGCAGGCTGTGGTCAACTCCTTTAATTTCCACAGCATAATCTCCTTGTTCAATCATCATAAGGAGTTCTTCCAGCTCTGAATCTCTCTTTTTCCTTCTGGCCTTGATTTTAGGGGATGTCACAGAAACACCCTCTTTGACTTCTTTAGGGATCAGGCCCAACTCACTCACTCTCTCCATCAGCTTCTTTATGTATGCCCTGATAGTCTTAGCCGTTTCTGACTTAGACTGGCTCAGGGCAACTGCCAGTTCCACCCATTCCCTGTAACCCATTTGAGCCACATCAGCGTGATCATATGATTCCAATTCATGGCCTGTTGCACCCATCCTTGTGATCTGAAGTTTCCACTGAGTGCCTTTTCTTGATATGGGAACAGCTTTGACAATTCCTTCCTTGGCCAGCCTTCTAGTAGCAACATCATGAAATTTCTTTTTGGCCAAGTTGTCAAAATGGAATTTGGCTCTGGCAGAAGGTACTGTTGATTTGGTCACTGAGACCTGAGTACCTTTTTCCACTTCCTTCCCTTTTTCTCCTGCTGATTGCTTGGCAGCTTCCATTATTTTCTTTTGCACCTCCAAGGTAAACATTTTTATTTTCTTTGCTTCTTGGAGGGCAAGAGACTTAGCAGCTTTGGCAGATTGTTCTTCTTTTCTTAACTCTTCCAGAGCCTTAAGTTGTTCTTCCCTAAACTCAAAGTATTTGTGCATAGGGAGGCCCATCTCTTTTGCTCTGGCTTTGTGAAACTGAGTTTCTGCCTGTTTCTGCTCAATAGGATCCACCGCTGCCTTTTCTTTTCCTTTAGCTGCTGCTTTAGGGACAGCAGCTTCAGGAATACTTTCTTCTTCTTCTTCTTCTTCCTCTGAAAGAATAAGGTGCCTCTTTTTGCTGCTAGGCCTGTCCTCAGGAATGACTTCCTCCCCCTTAGACTGAGCAGGGTTTGGAGAGCCAGCCTGAGTAGGCATAGCAGCTTGGGAAGCACCTTCAGCTGCACCTGTTTCTGCTGGTTGATCAGTTTGGGTTGCAGACAATGGTATCTCCTTAGGAGAAGGAATCTTCTCCCCCTTAGACTTAGTCTTCGAGGCAGATGATTTCTCCCCCTTTGAAGGAGATGATGCAGCGACTTCAACCCCTGGTCTGCCTGAAGACACAAAGTCAGCAGGCTTGCCAGCAGGTTTGGGAGGTTTAGGACCAACAAGGCTGTTCACTAAGTAAGCCAAGTTGTCCTTCACCTCACCAAGCGGGGAAAGACAGTTTTGAAGAGAAGAAGAATGGGAATCAGCAAAAGTGGTCAGCTTAACAATGTTGTCTCTATCAGAAGCTGTGAACAACAAACTTTGGAGCTGTGCAAGATGAAGTTCAAGAGAATCTTGCACATCAGCAAGGTTTGATGACACAGAATTTGATAGAGAACCTATAAGAGTGTTCAGGCTGGCCAATGTGGAAGGAATGGTAGTATTACAGGAAGTGAGGAGAGAGGAAAGCTGTTGAGAAATAGCTGTCATAGAGGACACAGAGTCCTGTTGTGAGGAGAGGATAGAGGAAAGAGAGTTGGTTACATTTTGCAGCTGTGCAGTGAGTGCAAGCAGCTGTGGAGAGTGGTCAGCTTGTGGAGTAACTGGGAAGGATTCTTTAAACGTATCAAAGAATCCTTTGAGCTGCTCAGACACAGAGTCTGAGATTATGGATGGTAGGGAGTGCATGGTATGTTCCAAAGAACCAACTTTGTTGGTCAGCAATGAAAGCTGATCCTTCAAAGGCAGGTCTTTGGGAGATGGTGGTGTATGGGTGGACTGTTTGGAGTGAGTAGATGGAGAAGATGATGATGAGGCTGGTGTTTGAGGATGAGAGGGAGAAGGAAGAGAAACTTTTGACAATAGTTCCATAGCCTGGGCAAAAGTAAGGTGGCCCAGGTTAGAGGGATCAAGGGGTCCTTCAGCAGCGGCTGTAGCTGCATCATTAGGAGAAGGAGATGATGTTTGGGGCCTCTCAGATGCTGCTTGTGTTGCAGCACCCTCATGAAGACCAGTGGTGGTTCCCTCTGCAGTGCCTTGGTCTAAAGGCACCTCATCATGGGGAGATGTGATATGCATTTCAACATCAGCAGTGGTGAAACCTGCTGATGGAATTTGCATTGAGGGATCAGCCTCACCAGAGGGATGGTATGATCCCTGAGGTTCATCAGCTTGTGTTGTTGGTCCCTCAGCAGCTGTTTGGTGTTGAACAGCTGAATCATGGGGAACAGAAGTTTGAGGCTGAGCTGCTGATTGGTCTATATCAGCAGCGTGGGCACCTCGTGCAGACTCAGGGGGTAAGGAGATATGAGTGGGGGACAGTGTGGACTCAGTGTGGAGCGGAGAGGGCTCCTGTCTTTCAATATCCTCAGCCTGTTGGGAGGCTGGGATAGTTGATGTGGGTATCTCCATTTGTACAACTGGTTCCTGTTGGGAGGAACCAGAGGGTCTAGGCTGACTCAAGGGTGACTCAGGCTGGAGTGAAGCAGGCTCCAAATGAGCTGAACCTTCTCCCAAAATAGGAGAGGCAGCTTGGGTTGCTTCTTTTACAACTGAACCCTGTTGAGAGGGAACAGAGGAGACTGTTTTCTGGGCTGGTTTCTTTTTGGCTAATGATTTTCTTTGATAACGGATGGATGAAGTGGGTGATTGTGGAGAGGAGAGGGGATCTGTTTGGACTGGATGGGAGACTGGGTCAGGAACAGTGGGGCTGGACTGTTCCATAGTCGCTTGTGCCACAGAGGCACCAGCCACAAAGGCTTCAGGCTCAACAAATGAGCCAGGGTGAGGAATCTGCTCTTCCTCAGCCACAGAGGCTAAGGGAGCAGACTCAGCTTGAGCTGTTTTGGCCTTCTTTGTAGCAGGCCCAGCTTCAGCTGCCAAGGTCCTTTTTACCAACTTAGACCTGGCTTTGGATTTTCCACCGGGAGCAGCAGTGACTGGATCCACCCTCACAGCAGAGGGTCCTTCCACTAAACCCAACAGCCTCCTCATTGGTGTTGAGAGAGGAGGCTCATTTTCCAGTACAGGAGTATGAAACACCCTATTCCCTATCACAAGGAATGCAGCAGTTTTAAGTAGGGGTTGAGAGTGATATAGATGCTCACCACAGACATGGCAGAAGATGAGACTCAGGAACCTGGGATATCTGACAGCTGCTGGTCTTGGCTCTTGTTGTACCAGGTTCTTCATGTTCAAGAAGATCCATTTGGCCATGTCAAGTGTAGTCCCATCCACCAGCTGAAGGACTATAGGCACTTCATCTCTACTAAGTTGGTCAAAGGAACCAACCTTGCTGCTGAATGACATTGCCACAGAGGCAAATAGGAAATTATATGTAGGTGATAACTCCTTCCTGTATAGAGTAGCTCCAACCTTGGGTTCTGCCACACCACAGAAGCGTAGCAGATTGCCCATTTGCTCATTTTCAGGCTGAGGGAGATCATAGGTCTCAGCCACTGGAAGATGAAGAACTTCCCTCAAAAGATCGACTGTAATCTCAATGGTTTGAGTCCCATTGAGAATAGTACCTCTGATAACCTTAGTGTTTGGATTGTAGGAGCAGGTGTACCAGAACTCGTATACCATCTCCTGGTAAAGGACACCAGGAGATGCAGTCAGGGCATAGTTCAACGGATGAACTTGCAGAAATTCCACCATTTGATCGTAACCCTTCCCCACATAGTTTTTGGGGATTGTGAGGTTTGCTATGTAGTTGGTGGGTTTCAGGGTCAGCATCGTGGTGACAGAAGGATGTTTAACAACATCCTCACCAACGAAAACTGGCAGAAAGGGATTGGGTCTGTGAGCCATTTGAGAAATTTGAAGGTTTGAGGAAGCAAAAAACACTTAGTCGATTTTAGGGTTCTTGAGAATTTCTGGGAATGATGAGGAAGACGAAGATGAAACAGTATGGTGGTATTTATAGGATTTTGAATGGTCGTGTGTATGAGAGAGAAAAGATTTGGGCGGTTTGATTTGAAATGTTTGTTAACGGAAAACGGAACGGTTGTCCATGTCAGAAACATTGTCAGACCACTTGACCTTTTTGATCACTAACACACGTAACATACATTATCCGCAGTAATTAAGTTAAATAAAACATAATTTAAGAAACTTAATTATGAAGAAAGATAATTAAACTGTTGGTCTACGCTGATGGTCAAACCTGTGATGATCAGGGTCAACAAGGTTCTCAGTCTTCAAGCTGTTCTTCCTTCAAACTGTTCCTTCAGCCTGCTCTCCTTTGTGAGAACAGGTTTAGTTCAATAGATGAACAGGTTACAGTGTGAAGAAGTGAACAGGTTGAAGACTGAACCATCAGAGCAGGCTGGACGAATAAACAGGTTAAACTGTTTTTGTTCAGCCTGTTGTATGTTCAAGCTGTTCAAGTTTTTCAGACAAATGACTAATTACAGAACATGTATAACCTGTTCTGTCTAAGCTGTTCAGAGAAACTTGAGCAGTGTGAGACATACGAATTATTAGACCGTTGAGAGACACTTAGTCACTCTTGTTTAACATGCCCAGCTTGCTTAACATGCCCAGCTTGCTGACAAGGTAATTAAACCTTGTTTCATCCAGAGGTTTGGTGAAAATGTCTGCAAGCTGTTCATTTGTGGAGATAAAACTTACCTCCACATTACCTTTTTGGATGTGATCCCTGATGAAGTGATGTCTGACTTCAATATGCTTTGTTCTTGAGTGAAATACTGGATTGTTGGAGATGGCTATGGCACTTGTGTTATCACACAGAATAGGAGTTTTCCTATACACAAGCCCATAGTCTTCAAGCTGATGCTGCATCCACAGAATCTGCCCATAGCAGCTTCCAGCAGCAATGTATTCAGCTTCAGCAGTAGAAGTGGACACTGAGTTCTGCTTCTTACTACTCCAACTGATCAACTTTCCACCAAGGAGTTGACATCCACCTGTTGTGCTTTTCCTGTCTAACCTGCAGCCTGCAAAATCAGAATCTGAATAACTTGTTAGTTCAAGGCTTGAGTCTTTGGGATAGCAAAGACCCAAACCTGGAGTACCCTTCAGGTATCTGAAGATTCTTTTAACAGCTGCAAGATGTGATTCCTTTGGATTAGCTTGGAACCTAGCACATAAACAGGTGGCAAACATAATATCAGGTCTGCTAGCAGTCAAGTATAGCAAGCTCCCAATCATGCCTCTGTAAGCTGTTACTGAAACGGCTTTGCCACTGGCATCAGCATCCAATTTTACATTGGTTGCCATTGGGGTTTTAATAGGAGAACTTTGATCAAATTTAAACTTTTTCAAAAGATCTAAAGTGTACTTTCTTTGATTTATAAAAATTCCAGTTGAGGTTTGTTTAACCTGTAATCCTAAAAAGAAAGTTAGTTCTCCCATCATACTCATTTCATACTTGGATTTCATGAGTAATGAAAAATTCTTGCATAGTTGCTCATTAGTAGAACCAAATATTATGTCATCCACATAAATTTGAACAAGCATAATATCAGACTTCACCTTCTTTATGAATAATGTGGTATCCACTTTACCTCTGGAATACCCATTGCTCATAAGGAATTCAGTAAGAGTGTCATACCAGGCTCTAGGGGCTTGTTTGAGACCATAGAGAGCTTTGTCCAACTTATAGACAAAACCTGGGTGTTGTTCATTTTCAAAACCTGGAGGCTGCTTGACATATACTTCTTCTTGCAGCTTCCCATTCAAAAATGCACTCTTTACATCCATTTGAAATACCTTTATGCTCTTATGAGCAGCGTAGGCTAGATACAAACGAATTGCTTCTAGCCTGGCCACAGGAGCAAATGTCTCATCATAGTCAATGCCTTCCTCCTGTCTGTAGCCCTGAGCAACCAGTCTTGCCTTATTTCTAATGACATGACCTTGCTCATCCATTTTGTTCCTGAAAACCCATTTTGTGCCGATTATTGTTTTTCCTTTAGGGGCAGGGACCAGCTTCCATACTTTGTTTCTCTCAAACTGATTGAGTTCTTCTTGCATGGCAGTGATCCAATTGGCATCTTTTAGTGCTTCATCCACCTTCTTTGGCTCCATCAGTGAAACAAAACTAGAGAACATACAAAAGTTCCCTAAGCTGTCCCACCGAGTTTGTATCCCTTTATTGATGTCACCAATTATTTGATCATTGGGGTGACACCTGATCCACTTAGGATCATTTCTCAATGATGACTTACCAGAGTTGTTAACATCTTCAGCAGGTCCTGTTGAACAGCTCTCAAGATTTTCAGACACGCTGTTGTCTTGAGCCTGTTCACTTGTTGAACATGTCTGACCACTGTTGAACATATCAGCAGAGGAACTGGGGAAATCAGCATTGATAGGTTCAGGACATGCAGTTGTAATTAAGTCAGTACATTTATTCACACAGGGTGTATTGACATAATCATCATCATGTCCATCATGATTAGCAGGTTCCACACTGGGTGTAGTGGAAGCTTTTGAGTCCTCTTCATTGATTGAATGCATCAGATCATCAAAGTTGAGGTCTCCTGAAACTGATTCAGGAACAGCTTTGGTGGAGGCATTCTTGGACTCTTCAAAGGTGACATTGATAGATTCATCTATCACCTTTCTTTTGTTGTTGTATACTCTGTAGGCTTTGGAGATAGAAGAGTAGCCAACAAACACACCTTCATCAGCTTTAGGTTCAAATTTTGACAGCTGGTCCCTTTGATTCAGAATGAAGCAGGGACATCCAAACACATGGAAATAGCTGACATTTGGCTTTCTCCCTTTGAGCAGCTCATAGGGGGTCTTGTTGAACCTTTTCACCACTAAGGATCTGTTTTGAGTGAAGCAGGCAGTGTTGACAGCTTCAGCCCAAAATGATGAAGGCAAACCTGATGCACACAGCATGGTTCTGGCAGCTTCAATGAGAGTTCGGTTTCTCCTTTCAGCAACTCCATTTTGTTGAGGAGTTCTTACAGCTGAAAAGTTTTGACTGATACCTTTCTCTTCACAGAAGTCTTCAAGAGTACTGTTCCTGAATTCAGTACCATGATCACTTCTAAGCTGCTTTACTTGGGCAGAGTTCAGCATTTCCATCTTTTTAACAAATCCAATAATTTCTCTCGCAGCCTCTCCTTTGCTCTTCAAAAAGATCACCCATGTGTACCTGGAGAACTCATCAACCATTACAAGAGTGTATCTTCTTTCTCCTAGACTTGGGACATTAATAGGTCAAAACAAGTCCATATGGATTAAGAAGAGTGGAGTATCAATAGAGAAATTATGTTTGGATTTAAAAGATGTTTTTCTCTGCTTGCCTTTCTCACAAGCTGTGCATAATCTATCTTTGGCAAAAGTAATAGAAGGCAAACCTGTCACCAACTCTTTCTTACAGAGTTTATTGATGTTCTTGAAGTTCAGGTGTGACAGTCTTCTATGCCATAACCAGTTTAGATCAGCGTTGGTTCTTGTGAGAAAACAGGTTTCAGTTGTGGGATCAGCGGAATGCATATCCACAACATATACACCTTTCTTTCGTTGAGCACACAGCACAACTTTGCCTTGGGAATCCAATATGTAACCCAGGTGCTCATCAAAGTTAACCTTGTAGCCAGCATCACACAGTTGGCTTATGCTAACAAGGTTATGTTTTAGCCCAACCACATAGGCTACCTTTTTGAACACTGCAGCACCAGCTTTAAGAGTTCCATATCCCTCAGTGGATCCCTGCACATTGTCACCAAAGGTGACTTTTGGCCCTTTTTCAGGCCTGAGATCACTCAGCAGTTCTTTACAACCTGTCATGTGCCCTGAGCAGCCACTGTCCAAGTACCAAACCTGGGAAGGTTGTTTTTCCTGCAGAGTGAGAAGAGAATTAATAGTTATTTTTAGGGGAACTCATCACACAGATGAGTTCTCCTACTTCATCAACACTTGTTGATGGATTTTGAATGTCCACACTAATATTCCCTATTTGAATGGTATCAGTTTGAATACCATCCTCAGTGACTCTGTCATTTCCACCACTGCTTGTAACAGCTGTGAGGGAAACAGCAGAGCCAACAGGCCTCATGTCCTCAGATTCAGGACAGTCCTTGGCCAGATGTGTCTTCTTCCCACACTTATAACATTTTCTCTTTTTGGTGCTTTTGGAAGAAGGTCCTTCAGAAACACATTCTGAACTGTTTTTGTTGATTCTTTCCGCAGGTTTAGCAATTTTTGCAGAATCAACAGCTTGTGTGGTAAGTTCATAGGCCACAGCTTTGACTGTCTCTTCTTTCCTCTTTTTGGGAGGACAGATGTCAAAGACAGGAAGCTTGATTGGCCTTTGAGCTTCCACAGGTTTGGGAAACTTATTCCCAGTTGTCTCAGTTTGAGCAATGGCTTTGCCTTTGCCCCTACTGAGTTGTGATTTCTGCTGCCTATCAGCATACTCACTGTGTTTGGTTTTGAAAAACTTATTTTCATTTAAAACCAACTTACCACCATGATTTGAAAACTTATTTGAAATCACAGCAGTTTTGTTTTCAACCTGAGACTTACCCTTGTTGAAAACAGGCTGCTTACTTTTTGAAAACTTATTTTCAAAATGTTTAGCATCAAAAGGATTAACATGCTTTTTACCAACAGCTTTGGACTCTGAACCTGTTTTGTCAACAGGCTTAGCATCCACAACTTCAGTTTGAGCATGCTTTCCTTTCTTCTGCTTGTGTGAGCTAGCAGAGCACTTAGCAGGCTATTTTGGAGAACAAACTCCAACATCAGCTTTTGAGCTGAGTTCACACAAGCTGTCAGTATTTTGAGGCCTGACAAACCTGTTTGTTGAAATAAGTTTACCATTCACATTTTGGATGAATGTATTTGGAAGTTCACCAAGAGTGGACAAGTCTTCTTTCAAATTACTTATTTCAACAATGGAAGCTGCTGTGTCAAGATCCCCTCCAAGTTAGGCTTGGATTTGAGCAGGAATCTGTTGACTGATACAATGGCTGACTTTTTGTGCAGATTGGCACCAAGAGTCAACTATCTTTTGAAGCTTAGCATGCTTTATATCTGTTTCTCTCTTTTCTTCCAGTAAAATGGAGTTGATGTGTTTTAATTCATCAAGCTCAGTTTCCAACTTATAGAAACTGTCCAGTTTACTGGATGTAGTTTTAAGATCAGCTTTAAGCTTGGAGATTTCAGATAATAAAGCATCATGCTTCTCAACAGCAGCTTTCAGATCAACAAGCATGTATTCAAACATTTTAACTTTTTCTTCAGAACTGTAAGCCATAAAATTTTGTACCTTATACATCATTGTAGGATTCCAGTTCTCCAAGCTGCGGAAGGCTTCAGCTTCAGCCATGTCCTGTTTGAAACTGCTTGTTGATGGGACATCAGAGTTGGCCATCAGACACTGATTATCTTCTTCATCAGATGATGAATCAGATTCCTCCCAGTCACATGTCTCAGCCATGAGTCCCTTCCGGCGATTGGAAGACACAGAGTTTTCCAATTTCCTCAGCTTAGCCATGGCCATAAGGTACTTAACCCTATAGCCATCATCCCTGTTAGTCTTGATAGGTTTGGATGACTGACCAACAGCTTTTGACACACAGTCAGCAGCTATATGGCCAGTTTTGCCACACTTGAAGCACTCAGCCTTGGATTTGTCAAATGCTTTCTTTTTGCCAGCACTTGCACCTCCTTGCAGCATATTTCTTCCAAACCTTCTCTTGCTGAACTTTTTGACAAGCATAGCTATCATTTGCTCATCATCTTGTTCAGTAAGATCTGCAGCCTCTTCTTCTTCAGACACCTCCTCCTTATCATCATCCTTTTGATCAGGTTGAGTGAACACATCACTCACCTGATTAACAGACTGTCTCACATTAGCCACAAAGGCAGTACCTCTTCTGGACATTTCCAAGGCATTCCTCTTTTGCTGCCTTGATTGTTCATCATTCAGTAAGGATCCATACAGATTGACCAGATCCATACTTCTGATAGTACCTGAGTTTCTTAGGATGGTTGAGAAATAGTTCCACTCCTCAGGTAAAATGTCCAGAAACTTGTTCACCAAAGTAAGACTGTCCTTGGTGATCCAAACAGCTTTGAGATCATTCACCAGAGCAGTGAACCTGGTGTAGGTTTCTGTGAGAGACTCCTTTGGTTTGGCAAAGAAGAGTTCATACTGTCTAACAAGATTGTTAATCCTGTTGTCCAGTGTGATTGTGGGTCCATCATAGACGGTACACAGAGTATCCCACATCTCCTTTGCAGTCTTCATCTTCTCAACCTGCTTGAACACATCATCAGGAAGAGAAATGACCAGGTTGTTTCTGGCCTTTGCATCCAGAGCTACCATTCTCTTGTCTTCATCAGACCATTGAGCTTTTGCTTTCTCAAGGGTCCTGATTTCAGGAGCAGCTCCTTCAACCGCTGGAGTTATTGTAGTAACAGAGGTTGGCACATAGGGACCCTCCATCACTATCTCTGGCAGTTGTACATCCAGATTCTCTAAATAGAGCATCATTCTGCACTTCCAACCAGAGAAGTTTTGATGATTAAATTTTGGAGGCTTGCCCATAGAGCCATTGTCATAGTAAGAAGAGTTTGCAGCACTGTTGTCCATGGAAACTTGGGATTATGAGAGATCTAGAATGACACACACTCTAAAATGCTCTGATACCAGTTGTAGGTCCCGAAAGGTTTCCAAAGTATATAGTAATAAACTGTAGAGGGGGGGTGAATACAGTATTTAAAATCTACACACTCTTTTTCTCAATGTTTGTATGTATTATCAACAAATGTTAATTACAAACAAGCTTGACTGTGGAATTGTTCAAGCTGAGATGACAGAATACAACAGTATGGTTTCTAGTCTAAGACACACTCAAACTAGATTACAATGAACACACTCACTAAGATGCACTCACTGTATTTTACAAGACTTTAAGGAACATCTTTGGTAAACAGCTTAGACACACAGAAGCTTGTTTACAGAAGATTTGCAAGCATGAATATCACACTTGCACGTTCACTCTTGGTTTAAGCACTTAGCTTTCTTCACATTCTTTCTGACCTTAGAAACTTCCTTTTATACTCACTTAGAGGATCTAAGAGAAACATCTTCATTGGACGGAATGAAAAAGGAGAAGTCTTGTTTGAAAAGACAATATAACTTTTCTGCACTTTTTCTGAAAAGCAGACTTGCCTTCTCTTGTGCAGAACTTTTGTCTTTTTACTTTCTACTGTTGCATTGCCTTTAACCATTTTAGGAATGTCAACTTTGCGTCTTTCTTCCTTGTAAAGGCCTATTTTGATATAAGAAAAAGGTCTGTCACCCTTTTTCAAATATCCGTTTGTCTTCATGTAACAGAACAGCTTGGGCAGGCTGAGCGGTTCTGCTTTCCACTTTGTCTTCGACTTGTAAACTGATCTTGTAGTCAAAAACAATACATGATGACTTGGAAACTAATTCCATAAGGTGTTTAGCCTGTTCACAAAGAACAGGTTCTGTTCACAAAGAACAGAACACCTTAAAAATGCCCAAGCTGCTCAACAGTGTAGAGCAGCGTAGACAGTTTATGTCCAGCCTGATCAGCAGACTGAGTAGCTTGGACAAACTGTCTTGGTTGCAACACATGCAACGATCAGAACAGCTTTAGACTGATATTGCAAATCATTTTCAGGTTTCAATAAGGCATAAAACAGGCCTTAAATTCAACCTTCAAATGCATCAACAGGTTTGATTATAAAATCTCCCCCTCAGATGTAGAGCAGGTTTGACTGAGGCCTTTTTGTGCCTAACAGTATCATTTAACTAATTTATAAAATCAATATACTTTAATAAAATAATTTCATACTTCATTAAATTACAAAACAGATAATGTAATAAAATTTACATTATTTGGATCAAATACAGAAATAAAACCGGCCCAAAAGTTAGGTTGTTACAGATATCGGCTACCAGAGGCCATAGAATTGTTGCGGTCGAGTATGCTGCTGAAAATGACCATGGGAGGAAGAAGAAGATTGCCCCTGGTTATACCCTTGATGAGAGGCATACTGGGGTCTCTGAAGCATATGTGGTCTCGGATTCATAAAACCAGGAGGTGGCTGATTCTGGGAATAATTTGGATAGTTCGGTTCGGGTGAGCATACTTATACATGCCACCGCCAGAATCGCCAGATGAATAGTAAACCTCCT
>JAANYP010008143.1:0-10993 GCA_020465985.1 Centrapalus pauciflorus
ATGTTTATATTGTCCGTTTTGTTTCAATGAGGACAATAAATTGTTCAAGTGTGGGGAATAGTCGGGTTGTTTATCCCGATATTGTTTTGGTTTTGTTTGCCCTTTATTACTCTGTTGGCATGCTTATTGATTACAATAAAACAACTACTCCATATATATAGAGCTACACAACATATTTATCATACAAAACGAAGAACTAAACATAACCAACAGATTTAGGAATGCTAGAACTCCCTTAACGATAATCGATGTTGTGTTGTTGAATCCTTCAAAGTTGCACCTAAAAATGGCTCCAAACGGGTTTTCTTGCCTCCCAAGTGAAGATAAAATCATACTTTTTTTTTGGAGAGAACGACCATGAATGATTAAATGCTGAGAAAATGTTGAATTTATAGTTCTGGAAGGGCACGTCGTGCCTGAAAGTAAGCACGTCGTGCCTTTTGCGTGTCACCTCCTCATTGGCTCTGAAAATGCAGGAAATGTTTGTCTGTCAGGAAAAGCACGTCGTGCCTTAAAGTAGGCCAATGGAAAATAAAAGCAAGAATGTATAGTGCAGGAATTTAAATTGTTCATGGCCTGGCAGCGGCCGACAGAAATTAAAATGCAAGAAAGTAAAGTGTTCAACCAATCAACATAAGGGGATGAGGGATAAAACTCTGATTTTCAATCATTGGTCCGGTGGTGGATGGTGATACGGATGACCCGGTGGGCACTGCGGAGTCAGCTGATAATAAAATGGATGTTGAAACTGAGTGGGGTCCTGAGAGCTGGAGTCTTCACCTGGTTGGCGTGCAGGAGAATAGTAGCTAAACAATCTTTCAAAGTTACCAAAGACTGTTTGCATATCAGCGCGGTATTCCGTCTGGTGATCATCAAAATTCGTCGTTAAAACGTCCAATCGGTTCTCTAGACCAGCCAACCTAGGCTCCGAGTTCGTTTGAGTGGGCTGCTGGTCGTCGTCGTCTTCTTCTTCTCCACTGCTTGAATTCCTAACAACTTGGGATTCGGGCGCGGGCTCGGGTACCTGGGCATTATCCGGAGGTAGCATACTGACTAGATGAATCGTCTCGTACACAGTGGGATTCGTGATCACGTTCATCTTTGTGAAATACTTTTGTGAACACACTTTCATCGGCACTATTTCATTGATACATTACCCGGGGTCAATAACCCAAACGAGCGAGCTAATCTCATGATGAACCGCTCGCCGCATATCCCCTCGTAACGCCCCGAAGCTGTCAAAAAATATTGTGCCATGTGATAAGGTAAAGAACAATGAATATTCGGCATCAGTACACAGCTTAAAAGGAATAAATCAGAAGTGGAGACTCTCTTGGCCATCTTTCCGGCCGGTGACGGACATAGCTATGCATCGATGGATCATGCGATGGAATGGGTTCCGGATCTTTGATTCTCTAGCATATCGTGGATTATAGGGACCGTTGGCTATCGAACTGAATAACTCTCGGTTATATTCGGGCGGGTGCTTCATCAACCCCGTAGTAAGATAGCCTCTAAAACTGTGATCATTAGCAAACTTCATCAAACTTTATTCATTCCAAGCGTGTTTATTGTTATGCATCCAATGTTTAGGGGGAAGCACTCCCATTTGATTACCCTTATCAAATTGCATTCTTAAAACCTTTCTTCCTAAGTGTTCATATTTCGTAATTGTGTGGAATTGCGTTCATAATTTTATATTTTCCCTTGTTCGCTATTTAATTTCAGTCACTTCATGATCATAACTAATTATTAACCGACGACTTATTATCATCATTCCACCAATTGTCTCTGAGTTCGATGCCCGGACTTACATAAGCTATACTAGTATACGATAGGTAATACTTGTCTATTTGTCCGCTAGTTTCAGTTTATTTATTTCCGTTTTATAATTAAATAGCAGTACATCAGTTGTCCATGCATGCTACATGAGTTTTTTAATTTATTTTGGTAACTCATGTGTTTATGAACTAGTTTATTCTCTTTTGCGTATCGGCTGGCCAGCTTTAAGCAACCTTTGCATTTCCTGCTGAGATACAAAGTCTCCAAGTATGCCCTCTTGGCCACCACGAGCATTTTAACGTGCCTAAAAGCTGTCCCAGATGGTGAGATACATTAGCAACTTTAAACTCCTGTGTTACCAATAATGGACCCATGTTAATTCATCCATAGTAAACAACCACACTCAATACCGTAATGGGGCTTTTGGTTTGCCGGAATTTGGTGGAAAGGAATGGAAATACCATTTCGTAGACGTATTTTGTTGTGAAATGGGACGAGAAAGGAAAATTTTTTAGGGAAAACATTCCACCAAAGATTGGAATGCTCGCTCCCGATGGTAGTCAAGGAAAGAAAATTTTGGCATCGGTGCGGTGCTGGCAGGTCCAGCTCTGAAGTCCAGACTGGACACGAAGTCGACCCGGGGAGCTGCGTCCTGCTTCGAAGTTTTGGCCTGGGTGCGGAGCCAACGCTGCTCTGAAAACTTTTAATTCCAAATCCTGTGGATTCCTTGAGAACCATAAACATTACGGATTTCAATTCATCCAAATTATATTCCTTTTGATAAATTTCATTTCACCAGAAAGTTCTGTGAGAACAACACCTAAAGGTCGACCTTTTTAACGAACTGATGGTTTCGTTTAAGATTAAAGAGCCATCGAGAATATTGCGACCTTCAATAAAAGCAGTCTGAACGCTACTCACCACCAAGTTAATAACCCCTTTTAAATGTTTCGAAAGCATATGAAACTTAGAGTTAAGTAGTTAAGACATTCGATAGGTTCGATTTTCAAGTTTCTTCGCCTTTAGTTAATTTCCTATCACTCTATCGTATTTATGAACACAATTTACGGGATTAAGTAGTTATAGAAACAATGATACAACAATAAAACCTTATTCATCAATTGATATCAATTTGTTTACTATACTTACAAATGGCATTATGTCACACGAAGGTAACATGTGAAAACCCGATTATCGCGGAAGATATAACTAGAAAGAAAATGAGAAATCAACAAAACGCAAGCAGGTCAGGATCGGTTCGAAAAACAGCCATGTCCTGTTTTTCCAAACACACGAGTGCTTCGATACCATCCCCGTTTGGAGAATCCAACAGAACAACGCTGTTTTTCCTTAGATTCCCTGCAACCGTTACTTTTACGGGCTTTCCCCACCCGAAAGAAGATCAAAGACAGATTCAATGTCGTTTGATTCTTGTTTTGCTGCTCTTCTAATGCCAACAGAACAAAGCATTATCCATCTTGTTTTGCTGCTCTTCTAATGCCGTTTTCGAACCCATGCTCGAAAGAAGATCAAAGACAGATTCAATGTTTCGTAAACCTTCAAACTGCATCTTTTGATTCGTGAGTTCACTGATGAGCCACTCCGGCTTGATTTCAGTATCGTTGTTTCTCAAAACCTCCATTGTGATGAAAAAGTTTCCGATGGTAGTTTCAGGCAACGGCTCGATCAGTTTGCGTCGTATGTTTGTTAGTTGGCCAACCCCGACGGTTTTAAAGCCTGGATTGTTTTTGGTACATGCTGCCTCCGCGCACTTATAAATCAGCCAATTCAAAACTTCGACACGAGTAGGGTTCGTGATGGGTTCTCTAGATTTCGTAGTCATGTCTACGACTTTGAGTTTAAGCTCGTTTATCTTTGAGTTGGGGAACATGAAACTCCTTGTAACACAATTATTCGATATGTCGAGCGAAAGACCCTCGAAATTCATGTTCATTTCTTGAAAAGGAAGAAACTGAGGGTTAATAGGAACTTCATCAGTTTCTTTCTGACCTTTCATATAAAGATTTATGAATCAGAATCAGATTGCTTCAATGGAACAAAACCAAACAACAATGATTATAACCAAATGATTATAACCAAATGATTATAACCGAATGATTTCAGACAATGAAATCAATAAGAAAAAAAGAAGCCTTGAAGCCAATCTGCTGTAAAACTCTAAACAATTTTTTGTGTGTTTTTTCTTCTTAATTTGCTGCTGTCGATCACTCCCTCATTTTAAAGAGAAAAAAGGACGCTCCACTTGACAAAATTAGGTGCAGATCAAATCTTCTTCAAATATAGAGTTCTAGTCTTCACCCTTTAACTTCTTCAACATTACATCTTCAACCCTCATGAGTCATTTGATTTACAATCTAGCAACCTCCTTTTTTATTCTTTCATGCTAACCCCTGAAACATGATACAATTAATGAGATGAGATAATTTTAATTCAAGATTGATAATTTAACATCCTCCCTCAATCTTGACATTGAAATAGATCAATTAGTCCCAGCTTTCGGCACAAAAAGTTATGTTGTTTTGAACCCAATCCTTTTGTGAAAATATCAGCAGTTTGTTTTTCTGAGGCAATTTTTATTGTTTTTATCAATCCAGAACTAACTTTTTCCCTTATAAAGTGTACATCTAATTCTAGATGTTTAGTTCTTTCATGGAACACTGGATTAGCAGCCATTTGGATTGCTGAGCTATTATCACAAAACAATGAGACAGGAGTTGTAACAGGAATCTTAAGATCAGATAAGAGTTTTAAAATCCACATTATTTCACATGCAGCAACAGACATAGCTCTATACTCAGATTCTGCTGATGATCTAGAAACTGTGTCTTGTTTTTTACTTTTCCAAGATACCAAAGAATCACCAAGAAAAATACAGAATCCCGTCACAGATTTACGAGAAAATTTACACTTAGCCCAGTCGGCATCTACAAAAGCTTTAAGATCTAGAGACTTACTCTTAACAATTGAGATACCCTTACCTGGAGAAGACTTCAAATACCTTAAAACATGAAAAGCAAGCTTCAAGTGAGACTGTAAAGGAGCATGCATATATTGACTAAGACAATGAACAGTATAAGATATGTCAGGCCTAGTTAAAGTTAAGTAAATTAGCTTTCCCAAAAGTTTTTGATATTCTGTAACATTGGATAACAACCTATCTGAAGATGATTCAGTAACCGAAATTGAACCATTTTGATCCATTGGAGTACTAAGAGGTTTTGACCCCAATAAACCAAATTCATGTAAAAGCTCCAGACAATATTTCCTTTGAGACAAACATAATCCATTTTCAGTTCCAAGAACTTCAATACCCAAAAAATATTTTAGTTTGCCCAAATCTTTAATCATGAAGTTTGAACTCAAATATGATTTGAATTTATTGATCTCGGATAAGTTGTTTCCGGTGATAACAATATCATCCACATAAACGAGTATAGCAAGAAACAAATCTCCATCAGATTTAACAAACAAAGAGTAGTCACTTAAACTTTGGACAAAACCATTGTTAACTAATACATTAGTTAATTTTTCATTCCATTTTCTTAGAGCTTGTTTCAGTCCATACAGAGATTTTACCAGCTTGCATACTCTTTTTTCATCTTTTGAAAAATAGCCCAAAGGAGGTGTCATGTAAACATCTTCAGTCAAATCACCGTACAGGAATGCATTGTTTATATCCAATTGAAATAATGGCCAATCATTATTTACAGCTAGACTAATCAAGCACCTAACAGTGACCATTTTAACTACAGGAGAAAATGTTTCTTCATAGTCTAGACCTTCCCTTTGACTATAACCTTTAGCTACCAGTCTTGCTTTATATCTTTCTATTTCTCCATTTGCCTTATATTTTATTTTATAGATCCATTTACAACCAATTGGCTCCCTACCAGGAGGAAGATCGGTTAATGTCCAAGTATTGTTTCTGTTTAATGCTTCCATTTCTTTATTCATTGCTTCAATCCAATTTTTATCCTTACAAGCTTCCCAATAAGTTTTAGGTTCAACACTTTTGTTTAAATTTGACACAAAGCAATAATTTTCATAATTTAGCAAAGAATAATTAACAACTTTTTCAACCCCATATTTGACTTTTCCATTAATAACAAACTCATCAAATTTCTTAGGAAGTGTACTAGTTCTACTAGACCTTCTAAGACCAACAACCTCATTTTCATCAACGGATGACCCTTGATCATTTTCTTCTGACCAAAAAATGCCCTCAGATTTACTATCTTTTTCATTTTGTGTTGCAACTGTGTCATCATTATTTTTACACCTTTCAGGACTACCAAAAGATTGGGTATCAATCTTAGCAGACCTTAAAGATTCTTCAAAAAATGCAAACTCATTGCCATCACAATCAAGATTTTCTTTCCCTTCATCATTGGGACTTAAGGGTTTACAACAATCAGAATTAGGCATGTCAAAAAAATTCAAGTGATTTAAATTTTGATTTTCAACTGAACAATCTTGAACAAATGAACTCATTTTAAAAGGATAAACATCTTCATAAAACTTGACATCTCTAGAAAACAAAATTGTTTTATTATCAAGGCTAAAGAGTTTATAGGCCTTTTTAACACTTGAATAACCAATTAAAACACATTTTTCAGACCTACTTTTAAACTTGTCTTGATTATTTAAAACAGTTGCAAAACAAAGACAACCATAGACCCTTAAATGGGAAAGATTAGGTTCAAAGCCAAAAACAAGCTCAAAGGGTGACTTTCCAGAGAGGACTGAAGAAGGTAATCTGTTAATCAAATATGCAGCTGTTAGAACACACTCATTCCACATATTTAGAGGTAATCCCCCTTGAAACATAAGAGACCTAGCAACATTAAGAAGGTGTCTATGTTTCCTTTCTACAATTCCATTTTGCTGTGGAGTATGTAAACAAGACGTTTGATGAATTATTCCATTTTGATTAAGAAATATAGACATTCTTTTGTTAACAAACTCTGTTCCATTATCACTTCTTATAATCTTTATACCTTTATGAAACTGAGTTTTTACCAGATTGTAAAAGTTGACAATATTTTCATAAACTTCATCCTTTGTTTTTATCAAAAATATCCAAACAGCTCTGGAATAATCATCAACAACAGTAAGAAAATATTTAAACCCTTCTTTACTGTTCACTTTATAAGGACCCCACAAATCCAAATGAATTAAATCACCAAGGCTTGAAGATTTGTGTTCACTTAAAGGAAATGGTTCTCTGGTTTGTTTAGCCCTATGACAAACTTCACATGGATTAGCAACTATATCATTTCCAATGTCAAGTTTGTTCTTTAACACATTTAGAACTTGATCAGCAGGGTGGCCAAGTCTATTGTGCCACAAACTTTTAGATAAATAACAAGTAGTATTATTACCATCGAATCTAGAGTTACCTTTAACATCAAGATCAAACACATATAGACCATTCTTCTCACTACCAGTCCCCACAGTTTTGTTTTGTTTCAAATCCTGAATATAACATTTGAACTCATCAAAACTTACAAACAACTTGCTATCTTTAGCCATTTTATGAACAGATAATATATTTACACAATACTCTGGAACAACCAACACATCAAACAAGACAACATTAGTTGTTAGTCTAAGATTTCCAGTTTTCTTTATTGTTGCAAGAGTGCCATTTGGATGTCCAACCGTGATTTTTAAATCAGACACATCTACAACATTTTCTAAAATTTTTTCTGAAGTTGTCATGTGTTGATTAGCCCCTGAGTCTATTATCCATTCATGATTCACGTTCTCCAAATGAGTCATGGCATTAGAGTTAAAAAAACGTATTTGAATTTACAAATGTACCTGCCATATTCACATGTATCGACGGAGAAACGGGTTTTTCATTTATCAAACTCATGATTTTTGATATTTGTTCACTACTAAAAGGAAAGGATGAGGATGGAGATGTATCATTTGAAATAGTGGTGTCAGAAACAACATTATTACTAGAAAAATTCTTTGAGATTGTATTTGTAGTTTTCCTTTTGTAGCCTGGTGGGTAACCTATAATCTCAAAACACCTCTCAATGGTATGACCTGTCGTATTGCAATTTTTGCAAACCAGATTTGGATTCCTTCCTTGTTTCTTTTTATTATCTGACAACTTTGTCATAAAAGCATTTGCTTGAGTTTTAGAAGTTGAAGTAGTCATTCCCCTATGAGACTCTTCCCTTGAAATTATGGAAAAAGCGGTTTTAAAATTAGGAAGAGGGTCTCTAGTAAGAATGTTACTTCTAATCGGAGAATAGACATCATCCAAACCCATTAAAAATTGCATCAATTTAATCAACTGAGTATGTTCAGAAAAATGATGTGCAGCATCACACGTACGTGTAGGCAATCTAATAAGTGCATCAAATTGCCTCCATAGAGAGTTAAGTTTATGGTAATACTCAGAAACCGTGCATCCATTTTGACTCAAAGAATTTATCTTATGATGAAGGTTAAACATAACAGAGCCATCAAATTTATCATATGTTTCTTTTAGTTCTTGCCAAACTATGGAAGCATTTTTTGAAAAAATTTGTCCAAGATAAACTTCCTCAGTAACAGATCCTAATATCCAAGAGAGTACAACAGAGTTGCACCTATCCCACTGTCTGGCAAGAACCTCATTATTATTAGATCTTATACATGTACCATCAATGAAACCTGTTTTATTTTTAGTTTCAAAAGCCAATTCCATAGCACAAGCCCACACTTTATAATTTTCTGTACCACTTAATTTAATGCCAACAATTGGAACATTATTAGTATCACTAGCATGCAAATAAAGTGGATCACCAAAATCCAAACTACTAATCTGAGTAGCAAGCATATTTTCAACGTCACTATCCATATTAGAATCAGGCATCAAATAAGAAGATGGTAGTAATCAAATAGAACCAGAGAATGACAATTCAAATTGTATAAGCACGTGCCCAGTAGATAGACCAAATAAAGCAGAGAAAAATAAATGCTATATATAAAGCCCTTGCTATAGGCCAAGTATTCTCACAGCGGGCAGTTGACTCCTGTCCAACACAGGAGCTCACCGGAGAAGGAACTTGCTACAACAAGGAATGTAAGAATGGACTTACAGCGACGTCTTTGTAGGAAAAAAAAATTAGTCTTTACTGCAGCGGATGTCTCTTCCGTCGTTTAGAACAGATGCTATAAAAAATGCAAACACCAAGGTTTGGCCGACGAGAAAAGAAAATTCTCAGTAACAAAAATAGGGCCAAGATCTCCTGAACAGACAGCTCGTGAAATATATTTGTTTCACGAAAAAAGGATTTCAATAACTCGTAAGATATCCCAAAATCAAAAGATATCACGATGAATAAGCAGCCCAGTCGATGGAATCCCAAATCAGAATTTCCCCAATGTGAGGAACCCTAATCGGAGATTGATTTGGACAGCCAAGAAGAAGAAAAAAAAAACAATGAATCAGAATAGAGACCTAAGCTCTGATACCATATAAAGATTTATGAATCAGAATCAGATTGCTTCAATGGAACAAAACCAAACAACAATGATTATAACCAAATGATTATAACCAAATGATTATAACCGAATGATTTCAGACAATGAAATCAATAAGAAAAAAAGAAGCCTTGAAGCCAATCTGCTGTAAAACTCTAAACAATTTTTTGTGTGTTTTTTCTTCTTAATTTGCTGCTGTCGATCACTCCCTCATTTTAAAGAGAAAAAAGGACGCTCCACTTGACAAAATTAGGTGCAGATCAAATCTTCTTCAAATATAGAGTTCTAGTCTTCACCCTTTAACTTCTTCAACATTACATCTTCAACCCTCATGAGTCATTTGATTTACAATCTAGCAACCTCCTTTTTTATTCTTTCATGCTAACCCCTGAAACATGATACAATTAATGAGATGAGATAATTTTAATTCAAGATTGATAATTTAACACTTTCGAGCAAAACCGAGTCATTTTAGCCCAATCGTTTATGAAATGAGCCAAACTGCTTCCGTCCGCTATCTTGTGTGATAATGACACCGCTACAGCCACTCCTCCACACTCAAAATGATTAACCTGAACTGCCAACGGTATCACAGTGTCACTTTCAAGATCACTATCACCACGGTTAGATTTGTAATTTACCAATCCATATGGAAAAAACTGGTCGAAATCTTCATGTTGCGCGTTCTGAAGAAAATCCCCGAGCTTGCTATCAACAGATGCTTCAACGAATTCAGCTCCTTCATCGTTACAATCTACAAATGCTGGTGCGACTTTCGGGTGCCTACCAGCAAAAGGATAGTACTTTGTTAACGTACAAGATAACGAGTTCTTAAGGGATCAACCGTTTTATTCTCGGAACTACGATAAATGCCGGTTCTTGGATAGAACACAACCATCGGCATAAACGATTTGGCGCCAACTTGATCGAGCACCGAAAGATTATGAGTTTTGAGGTGAGAAGGGGTTGGAGAAGAGGGTTTGATGATTTCTTTCGAGACGATTGTGTGAAGCTGCCTTCTACCAAATCTTACCAGGCTGCCGATTATCGTCATCTTCAGAAATATCGAAATAGTGTTTTTGATATTCTTATCGTTTATAGTTTGTAGCTTTTTTAGATCTTAACCTGATCGTGACTACAAAGTTGAATAATTCTTGATTAAAATTACAAATAATTTAATCCATACACAACACATGTTCAAATAGTTTAATTCAAAAACATATAATTTAATGCATACGTTCAAATAATTTAATGCAGATATCGAATATATTAATTCGATTAAGGCCGGTTGGTGACTCCAAACTTACATACGCATCACGAAATACCTGACGCATTTAGATTCGGTTGGTGAAAACAAAAGTCAACCCAAGTTTCTAGTCGCTAATATTAGGGCAGGTGTTATCCAATTTTTGGATATTCGAATTTTGGATAATCCAAATGAATTTTAATTTTGCTATACGAGAATCTGTATCGGATTTTCGGATCATCTGAATTTTGGATTTTTTAAAAATTCAATTATTTTTAAGCAGATGTGGTTAGTTATTAGCACCAAAGTTAGACATGGGTGAGGATTAAACCTCACATCTCCACCTAGGGGTGAACAAAAACCGAACCGAAAACCAATCAACCGGAAAAACCAAACCGAAAAACCAAGGAAACCGAAACCGAAAAAACCGGAGTAAATGGTTTGGTTTCGGATTTTCTT
>JAANYP010008145.1:0-86358 GCA_020465985.1 Centrapalus pauciflorus
AAAGGTACTCAGGTCTCTGTGACCAAATCAACAGTACCTCATGCAAGAGCTCAATACCACTTTGACAACTTGGCTAGAAAAAAATTTCATGATGTTGCTAAGAGAAGACTAGCCAAGGAAGCAATTGTCAAAGCTGTCCCAATTTCAAAGAAAGGCAGTCAGTGGAAGCTTAAAATAACAAGGATGGGTGCAACAAGCCCTGAATTGGAAACTTATGACCACACTGATGTAGCTCAAATGGGATATAGGGAGTGGATTGAGCTGGCAGTTGCCCTGAGTGAATCAAAATCTGAAGCTGCTAAACAGATCAGGGCATATGTCAAGAAGTTGATGGAAAGAGTAAAGAATCTTGGCCTGATATCTAAGGAAATAAGTGAAGGTGTCTTTGTGACACATCCAAAAATAAAGGCCAGGAGAACAAAGAAGGATACAGAGATGGAACTACTCCTTACGCTGATTGAACAGGGCGACTATGCCCTTGAAATAAAAGGAGTTGATCATAGTCTGCCAAAAGGAATAGAGTTTGAGGATGGCAAAATCATTGAAGAACCTGAGCTGGGGGCATTTTTTGTAGATCCCCTAACTCAGAAGAAGTGCTTCCAAAGAGCCTCAGAGCTGTACAAAGTTGATCTGAGATAACTTGCCGCCTTCAGACTTGCAGTTTCTTTCAGGCAGTCTAGCAAATGGAGAGCAGCCATCTGGGATCAGCTCAGAGGCTTCTATGAAAGAGGAGAGCTCAATGATCCCAAGTTCATGATTATCAGAAGTGAAATTGAGGAACTTGAGGATACAAGGGAAGAACTGGAAAGGATGGTTCAGGATCCTTCTCCATTGATATGAAGTCCATCTACCATCTGGGTAGGTGAAGAATGGAAGCTGTCCATCAGTTGGACAGGCTTGCCATTATCTGCTCCCAACTCAAACAGTCCAAACATCTTGTACATTAGTTGTACATCCTGTACATTAGTTGTACATTATTACATAAGTTATAATTTTTGCTTTTACATTAGTTGTAAAATACATTAGTACATTAGTTGTACTCTTGTAAGAACATGTGTTGTTCTAGTGTAGTCAAGAATCAGTGTATATATAAACAGATCTTCTACTTTACTGTAATGTTGTAATTTTATTTCAGCAAATGTACTGTAAAAATATATAGTGATTTTTGATAAGACCAACTTGGACTGGTTATTGCAAATAGGGGGAGATTGTTAGGCACAAAAAGGCCTCAGTCAAACCTGTTCTACATCTGAGGGGGAGATTTATAATCAAACCTGTTGATGCATTTGAAGGTTGAATTTAAGGCCTGTTATATGTCTTATTGAAACCTGAAAATGATTTGCAATATCAGTCTAAAGCTGTTCTATATGTTGCATGTGTTGCAACTTAGACAGTTTGTCCAAGCTGCTCTGTCTGCTGAACAGGCTGGACATAAACTGTCTACGCTGCTCTACACTGTTGAGCAGCTTGGGCATTTTTAAAGTGTTCTGTTCTTTGTGAACAGAACCTGTTCTTTGTGAACAGGCTAAACACTTTATGGAATTTGTTTCCAAGTCATCATGTATTGTTTTTGACTACAAGATCAGTTTACAAAGTCGAAGACAAAGTGGAAAACAGAACTGCTCAGCCTGCCCACGCTGTTCTGTAACATGAAGACAAAAGGTTATTTGAAAAAGGGTGACAGACCTTTTTCTTATATCAAAATAGGCCTTTACAAGGAAGAAAGACGCAAAGTTGACATTCCTAAATTAGTTAAAGGCAATGCAACAGTAGACAAAGTAAAAAGACAAAAGTTCTGCACATGTGAAGACAAGTCTGCTTTTCAGAAAAGTGCAGAAAAGGTTATGTTGTCTTTTCAACAAGACTTCTCCTTTTTCATTCCGTCCAATGAAGATGTTTCTCTTAGATCCTCTAAGTGAGTATAAAAGGAAGCTTCTAAGGTCAGAAAGAAGTGTGAAGAAAGCTAAGTGCTGAAACCCAAGAGTGAACGTGCAAGTGTGATTTTCATGCATGCAAACCTTCTGTGTAAACCAGCATCTGTGTGTATAAGCTGTTTTACATAAGCCGTTCCTTTAAGTCTTGTAAACACAGTGAGTGCTTCTTAGTGAGTGTATTCATTGTATACTAGTTTGAGTCTGTCTTAGACTAGTAAGCATACTGTTGTATCTGTCATCTCAGCTTGAACTATTCCGCATTCAAGCTTGTTTGTAATTAACAAATTGTTGATAATACATACAAACATTGAGAAAAGAGTGTCTAGTTTTTAAATTGCTGTATTCACCCCCCTCTACAGCTTATAACTATATACTTTGGGAACCTCTCGGGACCTACAGTCCGTTTCTTTGTTGTGCATCTTATTGATGGACCTGCGGATCGCATCTGTACTCTAATGTTCCTGTGCTATATGACCAAGAGTTTGACACCTCTGTGGTCAGGATAGACAGTAGGTCATCCCCGATGTTATGTCTGCCTCAGATGGTTGCTTTTTCTTATGCCGAGTGTCATCTCGAAGGAGCTGCGACTCGGGTTTGCGTAATTTGAGTACGTGTGGAGCATACGGTATGTGTTACCGGTCTTACTCTTGGGGGGCATCATAAGGATTTGTGGAATGTGTAAAATCATTGGTATTCACTAAGCATTCGCTTACCCCTCAGTTGTTGAATTTTTACAGGAAAAGGGAAATCTGCTGCGGGACTTTCTAGTTAGGTAGTTTGTGAAGTCTTGGAAGATTTGATACTACTCAATCGGTAAATGTACTATGGGACCAGTGTTGTAATATATTCTGGATGTTGTAATAATGAATTGAGTATGTAGACTTAGTATTGGAACCTTGTAGCACCGTAGGGTGTTTGACAAATTTGTATTATTTAATTTATGTTTTTTAATGCTTCCGCACTTTAATTAAGTATTCAGATCATTATGTAATTTATGTTTGGTGATTAATCCTGGGTGTATTGTGATGGTGGTTATTGTGGCAAGGGTGTCACAATTACCGCTTCCGATGAGTAGTCGGTGATACGGGGCTAGCTACCCGAATAAATGCTTGGGATAGTGGTAAGCATCAGAATTTCTTGCAGCATTATAAAATGCTCATGAAATGCACAAAGAAACTCTCAAACAAAGCTTGTTGTATAATATGCGGAATAAAAAGCAGATAACAATAATTTATGCATATTAATAGAACAAATGTGAAGTCTGGCTAAGCTGGGCACCGCCTGTACCTCAGTGTTCGCCTTCACTCACATAAGCTTTATTGAAGGTCAAAGAAGGCATATAGAAGCAAAGTATGTCTCAATCACATAAAATACATGTAAACATGAATAATTGTTACTCACTATACTGCTATGCTTGCAGCGGATTATCTAGGCTTTAATATTGCTTTTCGCTCAATATGACTTTGCTTAACTGACTTGGACGTCAGCTATCAGGACTTTGAGGCTTTACTTTGATTCAGTTTGGCTTTGCACTATTTCTGAAGGCTTTGGCACTTTTAATAAGCTTTAATACACTCTGGCATTTAGCTTTGACTCATAACCGAACTATACACTTTAATTTATGTCCAGTGTGCACGAAGTGTCTGTAATTTAACATTACAGAGTGTATAACAAATCAATAAAACTAGCTTATAATAAAAGGCTTTGAACATAAATTATTACTTAAGTGTTTGTGGCTTTTTAATGACAATTAAGGTTGGCCAATGACCACTTAATTGTGTTTAAGCTTACTTACATATATATAATTGTCCAAAAGTACACATATAGCAATTTTTTTCACATATATCAAGCACATATATCAATTATATGAAAAGGGTTAATTAATTTATTAAAACGCTTTGTATTAGTTTAAATTAGAAAATATGTTGTGGTGTGTGTGTGTATATATATATATATATATATATATATATATATATATATATATATATATATATATATATATATATATATATATATATATATATATATATATATATATATAGATTTAGGTTCAAGTGAGTACCACACATTATGCAACATACCAGAAGGTACCACCCTTAAAAGTAATTTTTTGAAATTTTTTTCATGGATATGTTTTAATTAACATTACACAGATCATATGTCAATTTCATGCAAATCCGAACACTCTAAGTACATGAAAACACACATCACATAAATGCACGTTCACATACATTTAAATTTAAATAAGTGTCTTCATATCATTTTTTAGGAGCTAGGAGATGTAAATGTAGGTGAAATTTACATATGATCTTCATGATGTTAATAAAAAATGTTTATGAAAAAAAATTTAAAAAATGTTTTTTAAAGGTGGTACCTTCTGGTGCGCCGCATAATGGGCGGTACTCTCTCGAACCATATTATATATATATATATATATATATATATATATATATATATATATATACACACACACACACACACACACACTGCACACACATGGTACATAATTGTTATCTTAAATTTCTGTTTGTGCCTGGCAACCCACACACACAACACTCACATGCATTCATGCTTATCTCCTTTCACACACATTTTTTTATATATATATATATATATATATATATATATATATATATATATATATATATATATATATATATATATATATATATTATACTCACAGTACACACATATTGATGCAGCGTAGCAAATAGAAAACCAAAGATAATCCGTTGATTCCACGAATACCCGGAAGATCTTAACCAAACTCACATTGATTCACAGGAATACCGCGAATTTGGCCTTCAAAATTGGTTCACACAAAGAACACAAATTTGGGAGAGAAAACTGAAGTTTCATAAAAATTGAAAGTGACCATTCAAGTTCACACATTACAATATTAAAAAGAAACAGAAAAACATAAACGGGCCAAAATGATAATGGGCCAAACACACGGGCCAAAAAACTAAAGCCCAAACTGAAAGAGAAATAGAAAAATGAAAATTAAGTAGTCTTCGGGGCCTTTTTGGGCGAAAAGCAGGGCTGTCCATACGGTCGTTTTGATATATTATAAGCCCAAATCGGATACCCGAGGCCCAAGTTATGGCCATTTTAGTGAGCCAATGTGGTCATGGGCCTCCAAGTATTCTAAGACCCGGTCTTCTGCATCACATATGCATGCATCCAAGGTTATATATATATATATATATATATATATATATATATATATATATATATATATATATACACTAGTACAGTACCCGCGCAAAGCGGCGGCGGTGACAAATATTTTTATCGACAACTTATTCATTTAATAGAAATATATTTTTATAAATGACATAAAGGAGAAAAACATATACATTGTATATATTATTCTATAAAAAAATATAAAGTACAAAACCTTTTGAGAGTAAGCTATTACAATCATTTTTTCTATGTTGTGACCTCAAAAATGTACATTTGGATTTGCATACCATTTAGTTTTACGTCTAGATAACTTTTAGATGCTAAATTCTTCGGTGCCAAGCAAAGATTAGGACCTTAGACCCTGATTAAAAATTAACGAATATTTAAGCTACTGATTGTTTGTGTCATTTCAGATGCATGACGGGATGAAAAGTCGAATTGACCGACACGAGAACAAATTTCGATAAAAATTACGAATTTTAGATTTCTTACATGCAGAAAGAAGTATCATTTGCTTAAAGTTCAACAATGTATCTTCCACCCTTCATGAGGTTGCTTTTATAATTTGAAACGGAGACTTGTACATCAATGTTCTTTGCAATTTAAAGTAATAAAATATATATGAAAAAATAATATCTTAAGCAATAAGAAAGATCTTTAATAATCCAACATTGACATTTTAGTTAGAACATTGACATGTTTGGACCAGTCGAAAATGTAAACGTTGACCGATAGAAAAAAAATGGTTTTTAGTAACTGCATAAAACAAAATATGTTGTAAAAATGCACACAAACTGCAGCAAAAAAAAGTCTTTTCTTCTCTAGTATAACAACCAAGGGGATGTAAAAACAATAATAAAATATGCACAAAACTTTCAATTTGCAGCAAACAAGTCATAAAATTTGCATAACCAAACCCCAAGCAAATATAGAAACTTCATCAACGTGTTATAATAAGAACAAAGAAATGGTCAAAAGTCCTTCAAAAGATCTACTACAAAATGGGATCATAGTCTTACTTTGTTCATTGTATACGTATAATGCTCTCACAGATGTGTACAAAGCCAAGCACCACCAATAGGCCATAAATCCCAAACGGCCTCACCTTAATCTGGGGATGTTTTGGCCCAGATATCGGAGACTTGATGTACAACCCACCTACTTGCCTCGTAATTTACCTGGCACACATGGTTCACCACTTAAAGAATTGTTAACCAAGACAGGAAATGTCACAACATGACAAAAATTGTCTTACTTTTGCAGTTTTACTTCCACTGATCGATAGGGGTGAAATGTAGTCAAATAACGGCTCTTGGCACTCGTGCAGGTTGCACTAAAGTGATAGCCAACAGTTCATTTGAAGATTGATGTTCAAGTGAGGAGCACCGCTGCATAATAAAGGAAAGGAAGTTGTGAATCAATACCTTCTTAATAAAATGGACTCTTTTGACTATACTTATGTTATCTGTTTTTGATGTAACAATTTTAAAAGGTTAAAATGCACACAATAACAATGTACTTCAACCCAAGAAACCAATTGAATAAGAAAAATCAAGACAAATGATCTTACATCATCAGAATCATCTTTCTCTTAATCTTTCTCCTCTTTCTTTGGTACGGCAGCAGAAGCAGTGGCCGGTGCAGCACCTCCTCCTCCAGCAGCAGCAGCAGCAACTCCAACACCACCACCACCAGAAAGAACTGAAGCAAGCTTCACACTTCCGGCAGCAATCAGTTCTCTGATGTCTTTACCCTTGACTTCCTTCAATAACAATTCAATTCTATCTTCATCTGCATCAGCTCCAACTGCAAAGCACATATTGCAACTCATATGTTACTTCACATTTTGCATCAATATAAAAACATAGTTGATCAACTGGAATGAAAAGTGTCATCAGCTCCAACTGCAAAGCCTATTTTACAACTCATAGGTCACTTCACATTTCACATCAATTAAATAAACATAATCAGATTAAGTGGAATGAAGATCGTCACCAATAGGCTCTCTAATGCCAAAAAAATTTCAGTGTTGGTAGAAACAAAACTTCATATGCAAGTACAAATAACAGCAAGTCAAACCAATAAAACAATCAAACCAGATTCTAAAATAACTGAAAATGGGTCACTGAACACACTTGTGCAAGACTATAAGTTTTATTAATTCTATACAATCTCGCATCAGTATTCGATGTCACTCCTACATTCATTCATTCTAAAATCACAATCAATAAACCATATCAGACTTTCTGGTAGCATACTATTTATCAAATTAACAAATGTTGACAGAAATCATCAAGTATTAACAATACCTGACCCGAGGATGTTCTTCAAATCTTCAGCAGAGGAGAGTTGTTACCCCTCAATAGAGCCAACAAATACGCAGCAACAACCTTCACTATGCTGGAAATAAACATCAAAATCACATATCAACTCCCACTATCCACCTAATAGAATTGGATCTACTACTTTAACAAAGATCCAAGAAGACAAACACTGGTTTTAGATACAGAACGGAAGATGATACATGGAATGTGTTGAAGCCGATCTGTAACTATTGCCTCCTTTGTGTTTTAGGGTTCAGCGGTCTGCTTGAAGCTTGAAACCATGCTTACTACCAATAAAAAAATAGTCCCTTCCTAAAGAACCATATATGACGAAGTGTAAAGACATAGCCGACAAAGTAACTATGTTCTGCAACTGAAGTGTTCATGGATTAATCATTCGAGATCAATATGTTCAAGGACTAAATCACTCACAAAAATGTCCATCGACTTATTTGAGAAATTTGTGAAAGCCGTTTAACACAATATTAACCCAAAGATAAATTGTAAAAAGTTATCATTTGAAGCTGAAATTCTGCCAAGTTGTGATTCTCTAACGAAATTGACCCACATGAGCTTAGTTGAAGCAACTTACTCGGGGCATTGAGCTATGTGCTTGATGCTATAGAGGAGATGAGGATGCACTGCTGAAGTAGAGAATCAGTGAAATTGAATGGAAAAGAAAAAAGAAACAGTAAAGATGAGTGAGTTCTTTTCTAATTGAAAAGATTTGGGTTTCCTCTGGTTCTTCTGGCAATCAGCTTACCAAAATGTCAACTTTCTCACTTCCTTAAAATTATTTATGGCGATCTCCCACAATATACATATATAAATATACATGCCTCATATCAGACAAGAGCCTGGACAACAACCAATGAACAATTAGCCTTAGTACAAGTTATTGACCAACAATTAAACTCTAAAGTAGAAACTCTCAAAAAAGCATCCAGCATCATGATGTTTAGTATATAGAGTTTGCTACAGGTACTTCGAGCAGAGAGCACCCACCAGGGTTATAACTACATCCAGAAATAGTTGACCATGAACATTTAAATAAAGTGGTGGCTGAGCATATATGGAGGAAGGTGATCTTGCATGAGAAGAAAGACATGAAAACTAATAATTCATAATAATGGAAACCAGCGCTAATGCCTAAATCTTGAATAGAATTAAACTACTAAGTTTACATCCAAACATGACAAAAGTGCATACTAATATAAATACACCCCAAGCAACTAATTTGAAAAGAAATTGGGTTGCTTATGCAACCCAATTTGCTTCATTAATATATATTATGGTAATCATATGATCAAGGAAGAATGATGATTGATGCACCCCAAAGAATGAGAAGGAAATGCATCACTTCAGTAATGAAGATGATACTGAAGCAAGGCTTACACATAATAGCCACCAGTACCAAAATTTAAATTCAGATACACATGGCTTGCAAAGTTCCCATGTATTCTATGACCTCAATCTTTTAGCTACCATCATTTTTTCATGTATTGTAACCCCTTGTGTATATTTTGGCACCCTTGTTGCTGCTCTAATGTTAAATTTTGTAGCAAAATCAATCATCTAGTCAACCATTTGCTGCAGCTACATGCAATAAGAAAAGATGTTGGGGGGGGGGGGGGGGGGGGGGAAGTCTACCAACATTTGAAACTCGAAGCACTTGACCATCGGAATCATAAAAGGACCCTAGGAAACGATTAATAGAAGGTAATGAGTTCTGGAACAATCATCCAAGTTATTTTAAAAAGGCCTCTCACATGCATCGACCTTGGACTTCTCTTATTAATTGTATTAGTTATATAAATTCAAGTGGAATGAGATACAACACAGAGTCTTTAGTTTTTAAGTTACACAAGATTGCAGAAATACATGTCATTAATTATGCGAAAGAGGACCAAAAATAGAATTGGCAATACCTCTCTGGTTTTATCGAGCTCTACACATAGTTCTACCAACCAAATTTCCATAACAGCAGTTCTTGAAACCTTGTTGTCAAGCCTGCATACAAAGCAAGTCACATACAGATCAAAGTTTGATGAACATTATTCTACACAAAAATCATCAGTCTGCACCTTGTATTTACTACCAAACAAATTAATATGGTCATCTTTTTCTAGTGACAGGGATCTCGAAACAAGAAAAAATTTCACACCTTGTTTCTTTGGGAGACAAGTGTGAAGAAAGCTCTATAAGTTCAGCACTTGAACCACTAAGTGTTCTTTTGAGAAAACTGACTCATCGAAAAACCCTATTGCCACTATGCTTCCCTTGTATTAGCAGGGATGCCAATGTATCAACATATCTCATAGGAGAATCCGTGTCACAGAAAGCTATTGTAGCTATGTTTCCTAACGCAGCTTCCTTAATGGGCTGTGAAGAATAAATTATGGGATCAGACCAAAAACAAAATGCCAACAAACAATTACATGCATAAAATTGTGTTTAAGATCTGAATGCTTTATAAAGTAGTAAAGATGTTTATAAATCTTGGGTGAATATAACCTGATACGAAAATTCCCTATAAGTATACAATGACTAAGATAAGATAAAAAAATTTCCATTGAAGAGAAAAGGAAAGGCATTATAAAAACCTGTAGCATAATCCACTTAATTATAGAAACATCTTTGCACATTAAGCCATTTTTCTAAGATAGAAGAAGCTAGGTTTTTCAAGACAGAGGAAGCATGTTTTTTCATGATAGACATTCCAGAGAAGATAGGAAAGGAGAAAAAACCATTTATAAAAACCTGGGAGGTTTTAATAGAAGATATTCTACTACTACTGCACTACTCAATACATGCAATGGCATGTAGCTTGAATTCATTAACTACATAGAAACATCAATATTGGTGAATAAAGATAGCATTGAAGTTCTGAACCCACTGCAGTTGAAAATCACAATGCAAAACTAACAATGAAATGATAAAACGAATCTATGCTTTTGTAAGCAGTAACCTAAAACATAGAGCTTAAATTCAAGAACAATATACCATTTTGACTTTTGAAGTCAACAGGTTGATTTCAAAACTCAACAATGGCATGGGTTCTTTTAACTTTGATGTCAAAAAAGCAAAATGGAAAATACAATAAACCTTCATTAATGGATCACCTAAAATCTCTTTATGATCCTCTAGAAAATGCGAATGAATCATACACATTTTATCTTTTGCTACTCTCCTTGTACTCAAATAAAAGCTTAAAATGGTCAAATGCTGTAAGTTTTAGAAACCTATAATCATAATCTCTAAAAACACTCCATGTCTTGTTAATAGAAGCAAACCTTGTAAGACTTGCACCTCCACCTCTGGCAACCACATAAATCATCCCATTCAAGATCCCCATGTAATTGTGCTTCTCATTGCTTGTGGAATTACTCTAAATGAAAGAAAATAGAATTGCAAAAGATCAGTTGAGATCATTACACTCACCTTATTCGAAACAGAGTACTTGTTATTTCAAGAGAGAAATAGTAAAAGATGCTCATCTTTGACTTTCAAGGTCAAACCTATCAACACGCATAACAACATTTATTGTTTGATGTCGTGGTTGTAATCTTTTTTGGAAATCTGAAGACTTGATCATAAATTTGAAGTTAAAAACTTAGTAGGAAGTCAAAATGTTACTCTTCTTAAAATGCACTAACAATGATCATGACAGTCAACACTGAAACTATTTAAACAAACACAACTGCTCAAAACATTTTTTGAAATTCGGATGATATTGTCTCCAGGTAATTTGAACTTCTTTTAAAGACCCAAGAACCCACACTCAATCTGGTTTGAAAAGATCTGCCTAAAATATAAAAATGCATTAAAAACAAAGTATAAATAAAATACTCACCAATCACTTTGAGCATTATTCACTCTTTGAATTGTATGGTGTAAAAAATCAGCTTTTCTTAACATACACTGCCACAAACGTTGTTCATTTTTTAAACATAAAGCTTTTGAAAAGTTGAGTTAAAAATTAGAACTTATATGCATTAAGAATTTGTACATTAAGTTTTAGTAAGATGTACTTCTTAAAATTCAGACATGCTTTAAAAACTTGTACATTATGCAAAAAAAATTGTTTTAAAGATTTTAAGCTAAATGCATTATATAGTAGTATAGATAAGACAAGAATACTTAAGGGACTTAAACAATGAATACAAATACATGTAATTGAGAACACGAAAGCACATAGACGAACAGAATTATAATAACAACCTGGGACCAGTGAGATCATCAAAGAATACGAGATCGAAATCTTTATGGCATATGTTTTTTTCGTCTTTTGACGTATAATTTTAGATCTGAGCACTTGTGGTCGAAAGAAATGCTCTTGTTATGACCAATGCTCTTGTATTCCTTCAGGTTGAGCAATTGCGAACATAAGGTGAGCACTTGTGGTTGAAAGAAATGCCTAAAATCACAAATCAATAATCCTACATAACAATATTAAGAACATCAAGTCTTTATCTTAAATGTGATAAAGTTGAAAAGAAACAGAATCCACATGCAGAAAAGCAAATTCTCAACATACACACATCCTGCTACAATAATTCACAAATTTTAAGGCCACAAATTACAGGTGACAAATGAGAAACCTGCAAAATCAACAAATTCAAGCAACCAAACCTGAAAAACTTCAGGCCCTAGATAGCTTTGCAACATGCAAATGACAGAAGCTCCTTTCGGAAAGCTTATGACATCACAAATTTCATCTATGTCGCCAGCATGATTAATGTCCACCTACAACAGAATATGGTTATAATTTAAATAAATCATGTAATTAGAATTATTTAGCTGAATAGGGAGAGGTTCTTTTAAGAACCTTAAAGATGGTGAGAACCTAGAAACCTTTTAGAGCCCTTGGATCAAAAGGGTATTTTTGGAATAAAAAATATTATCTTTCTCTCTCCACCTTTTTTATTATATGCATATCTTTTTCACTTTCTCTCTCTTACTTTTTTTTTTCATTTTCATATTATACTTTCTTTCATTAGAATTGATTTTAATATTAAAAAAATGTTTTCTATAAAAATATAAAATTTTTCTATATAAAAAATTATTTAATTGCTAAAAAATTAATGTATTCTATATAGAAATATTAGTCCATATAGAATGTTATATAATTCTATATCTTTTTATGTAGATTAACATTACTATTCATAATCTATGTAGAATGTTATGCTTCTTATATATTTCATATATTTTTATGTTTATTATACAAATCTATGTCTTTTTTGTAGATTACCATTACTATTCATTGTGTTTTTGATATATTTTATATCAGTTGCTACCAAGTGTTCGATAAAATGTCTAAATGAAATCTTATTTTTTTGTTTCAATGTGTTTTTGGTATATTTTATCATTTAATCTACGTAGAATACATGATACTCGACATTCTGCACGACATTCTACCTAGATTGCATGACATTCTACGTAGATTGCATGTCATTCTACGTAGATTGAATGCCATTCTACGTATATTGAATGACATTCTACGTAGATTGCATGACATTCTACGTAGATTGTACATAGAATATGTTCGTCGATACTCTACGTAGATTGCATGTCATTCTACGTAGATTGAATGTTATTCTACGTAGATTGCATGTTATTTTACGTAGATTAACAGTTTTATTCTATGTATTTTTTGGTATATTTTATATCAGTTGCATACCAAGTGTTTGATAAAATGTCTAAATGAAATCTTCTTTTTTTGTTTCAATGTGTTTTTGATATATTTTATCATGTAATCTATGTAGAATATATATGATATTTGACATTTTACACGACATTCTACGTAGATTGCATGACATTCTAAGTAGATTGAATGGCATTCTACGTAGATTAAATGGCATTCTACGTAGATTGCATGTCATTCTACGTAGATTGCATGACATTCTACGCAGATTGTACATAGAATATGTTCGTCGATATTCTACGTAGATTGCATGTCATTCTACGTAGATTGCATGTCATTCTACGTAGATTGAATGTAATTCTACGTAGATTGCGTGACATTCTATGTAGAGTATCGACGAACATATTCTATGTACAATCTACATACATTGGACAGATTCATTTTCCATATTTTATAATTAAAATTATATGTAAGATATTAGATTTATAATGAATGTAATAGTTATTAGATGTTTTACATGATAATCTATGCTGATTACATGACAATCTACGTAAATTACATGATAATCTACATAGAGTATAATACAATACTACTTGTAAAAAATAACACATAATCTATGTAAAATGTTATGTTTCTTATATATTTAATATATTTTTATGTTTCTTATACATTTCTATATCTTTTTATGTAGATTAACATTACTATTCAATGTGTTATTGGTATATTTTATCATGTAATAATCTACGTAGAATATATGATAATTGACATTCTACACGACATTGTACGTAGATTGCATGTCATTCTACGTATATTGCATACCATTCTACGTAGATTGAATGTGATTCTACGTAGATTGCATACCATTCTACGTAGATTGAATGTCATTCTACGTAGAATGCATGACATTCTACGTAGATTGTACATATAATATGTTCGTCGATACTCTACATAGAATATGACAGATTCATTTTTCATGTTTTATAATGAAGATTATTTGTAAGATATTAGATTTATAATGATTGTAATAGTTATTGGACGTTTTACATGATAATCTACGTAGATTACATGATAATCTACGTAGATTAAATGATAATCTAAATAGAATATAATACAAGACTACTTGTAAAAAATCACACATAATCTATGTAGAATGTTATGTTTCTTATATATTTCATATATTTTTATGTTTGTTTGTACATTTCTATATTTTTTTATGTAGACTAACATTATTATTTAATGTATTTTTTGTATATTTTATATCAGTTGCATACCAAGTGTTTGATAAAATGTCTAAATAAAATCTTTTTTTTGTTTAATGTGTTTTTGATATATTTTATCAGGTAATCTACGTAGAATATATGATATTTGACATTCTACACGACATTCTACGTAGATTGCATGTCATTCTACGTAGAATGCATGACTAACTACGTAGATTGTACATAGAATATGTTCGTTAACATATTCTATACAGAATAAAAATATTCTATATAAACATATAATATTTCTATATAAAATACGTTATTTTTTTAGCAATTAAATAATTTTCTATATAGAAAAAATAATTTTTTTATAAAAAATGTTTTTTTACTTTAAAAATCAATTGTAATGAAAGAAAAATAAAATGAAAATGAAAAAAAGTAAGAGAGAGAAAGAGAAAAAGGAGATTTTTTCTTCCAAAAATACCCTTTTCACACATTTTCAAGATTCTCCACTAACAAAGTTCAAAATAATTACAAACTTGCCATCCAATATATCAACCATTGATTATCATTAATCCAATGGCCATAAAAGGTTCTTAGGTTCCCACATTTTTTATGGTTCTTAGAAGAACCCTCCCCTAGCTGAATATACAAACAAGTACCTCAATAGGGTGTGTCAAATCAAAGCATATATACATTTGTACATCACACACACTTTTCCTTTTCTCAAAATAAAAAAAAAGCATGTATGCAGCAGCAAATTAGAAAGTTAGATGTCGCAAAAGGACCCCATTTTATCAACATCATTGTCGCAGCTATCATCATGGAAAGCAAAACTGACTGGTCGAGTTGTGGCTGGGGTAGTAAGCAACGCCTTCAGAGACAAATCTGTAATTGCACAAAAAAGCAACAAATAGTTATTGTTAATCGAACAGGCTTGTTGGTTTTGGTGAGATAAGAGTACAAAACCAGGCGAAACCACCACAAACAAATGTTCCATAAACTATGGAATCGATACCTTCACTGCAAAAAAACCACATCGTTGGTAAGATATCAGCTATTATTTGCAAACAGAAGGAGAACACTGACCTAAAAACCGAGTGAGATAAGAGGGTGAAAGACCTACCGGAGGGCAACATCGGCGGGAAACAAAATAAGGTCTTCGCAGAGATAGAGTGGAAGGGGGAGAGAGGGTTGTGAATCGGACTGCAATTAGCAAGATGAGAGGAAGGAGCATTTCACGAAGAGTCTTTGCTGAATAGTTGTCTTCCCAACATTGAGCACCCCAACGTTGAGCACGTTCAATAGATTTAAAAGAGTTCAAATTTTGTATGCAATAAAGGTTGTACATGATGCTTCAAATGCTTGTAAGTCTTAAAATTCAAGAATTAGCATTAATAAGTTGTACCTTGTGCTTTGTGATTTGTAAAAAGCTAAATGCTTTATTAGTAGTTAAGATATATATATATATATATATATATATATATATATATATATATATATATATATATATATATATATATATATATATATATATATATATATATATATATATATATATATATATATATATAGATTCAGGTTCAAATAAGTATCTCTCGAAATCAAGTGCACCCGAAGGTACCGACCTTAAAAAACTTTTTAAACTTTTTTTTCACATAACCATGTTTAATTTAATGTTATATGCATGATATATGAATTTCATATAAATTCACACTTTCTGTGTCCTTAAAAATTATGTGAATGCTCAATGCATATTTATGTGAATGATCATCCATGTGAATGGTCATTTCACATCATGTGAATGGTGTGAATGACCATTCACATGATTTTTTTACCATTCACAAGATTTATGATGTTACTACTTTTGAAAAAAAGTCTTATAATGTTGTCTTATACATGTCTATTAAAAAAAAGATGTGTGAATGATCATTCACATTAGGGTGCGCTGGGTATGCTGGAATCTCATAGGTACGCTGATGAACCTGATTCTATATATATATATATATATATATATATATATATATATATATATATATATATATATATAATACCGAAACCTTTCCAAAGCACAAGGGTTTCGGTAGGTTGCAAGTAGCTTCGGTAGTTAAGGGGTTTCGGTATATATATATATACACGTGGATCTCGGTATATACCGAATTGATTCATCACTACCGAAACCTTTAATGGTTTCGGTAGATTTCAGTATTTTAAAGTAGGTTTCAGTACATCTCTATACTTCTCATAATGTTTCTGTAGGTGGGTCTCGATATTGGTTTCAGTAGTGAGTATACCGAGACCTTAAGATTTCGGTGCTCTTGGGTACTTCTCGGTAGCTTTTGGTACATCTCGGTGATTTTAGCTGGGTTTCGTGTACATGAGTTTCGGTTGTGTGGGGGTTTCGGTACCCACATGCAAAAACACATACACGACACACACAAACATACATTTTCTTTCTAATTTCTTTGTTCCAGCAGCCAATTTAAAGAACTAAAAAGGAGATTAAATGCTCTAATATAGTGAACTAACACACACACACACACACACTTGTGGTTGAAAATCGGTTCATAAAACCTATTGAAACTGTGGTTTCATGTTGAACCCAAAACAAGCTTATGTTGAGTTTTTACCTTGAGTATTAGTAGTTTGTTGTTGCTAGATGCTTGAATATATATTTCTTGACTTCAAATCTTGAATTTTTGTTGAAAAAATTGCAATGGTCTTGATGTTGAAGATGAAGGAGTCGTGGAAGGTTGAGAGAGTGAGCAGAGAATGTTTTGGTGAAATGAGCAATTAATCCCAATTTGGGTATTTACATATATTTTCATTTTTTAAACTTGATCAACTAAATGATTTGTAACATATATTTAACTTGGTTAATTAAGTTTCATCACTGAATTGCATTGTTTAGCAATTAAATTTTATTAAATTTTCAAATTACATAATCAAAGACAAATCACATAAACGCCTAAATTAGAAAGCAAGGTAATACAGTATGAGCCACCACACTTGCATTTCGTCCCCGAAGTACTTAGGGCTCAAATAGATGCGGATAGAGAACCCTCATGTCTTGTTCAGATTCCCAGGTCTAGGAAGTTCCATGAGAAGTTCTCCACTGCACTAACACCATTGCCACTTCTCTGTTTTTTAGCTTTTCCATTTTCATCTCTAAAATAACCTCAGGCTCATCGCATTACAGCTTCTCGTTAAGCTTGTAGCTCAGATGAGCGGCCCACTTTTCGTTTTCATTTTCCTTGCATTTCCTCACCTGTGAGACATGGAATACAGGGTGAATATTTGACATTTCATTCGGCAAGTCCAATAGATACGATTGACTTCCAACACGTACGATGATATTGAAAGGACCAACGAATCGTGGTGCTAATTTGCCAAATCTAACCCCACCCTTCATCAAAGAGACCTTCAATACGACCCAGTCGTCTTTCTGGAATTCTAAAGGCTTATGGCGTCGGTCGTGATATGACGACTGTCGAGATTGAGCGGTTTCCAGTCATTGTCGAATGATTCGGATCTTGTCATTTGTATGTTGAAGTAGTGCGGAACCGGCGATTGGTGTTTCACCTGATTCATGCCAGCAAGTTGGAGTATGACAATTGCGTCTGTATAAGGCTTCAAAAAGTGCTACTTCAATAGGCAAGTGATAGCTGTCATTGTACGTAAACTTCGCTAAAGGCAAGTAGTCGTCCCGGTTACTACTAAACTCAAGAATACGAGCTCGTAACATGTCTTCAAGCATAAGAATCGTGCGCTCGCTTTGGCCATCTGGTTGTGGATGATACGCCATGCTCATTCTGATCTTAGTGCCCAAACCTTCTTGTAGTGCAGTTCAGAACCTCGAAGTGAATCGGCTGTCGCGATCAGAAACGATTGACATAGACACACCGTGTCGCGTAACGATGTCATCGATATAGATTTTAGCCAGCTTCTCCAGTGAGCAGTTCTCACGAATCGGAATGAAGTACGCAACTTTGGTTAAACGATCAATGATAACCCATATTGCATCGTGTTGTCCTTCGCGTAGTAGGAAGCTTTGTCACAAATTCCATACTTCACTTGTAACTTATTTAATGCAGCATATGACGCAAGCAGATTACAGTTCCATGAATCAAATATTTATTATCTCTTAGCTCAGGTTATGGTCCAACTTATATCATAGGTGACTTATATGAACTTGTCACCTATTTGGTTGTGCTTTAGTTAAATTTACATAAGGCTATAATATAATATTATTTATGCTCACAACGAAATGATTCATTTGTTTCGTATGCTTTTTCATGTTATTATTTTATTTTATTTATTGAATTAAGTAATTTCCTTGCTAATTTGACTTCGATTGGTGTTCGCAACCTTCTCAACCCTCTAGATCAGTCCAATCCTCATTCTTATCATATTCGACTCATAGTATAAGTTATCTAATATCAAGCTTTATGCACCCTAATTTCTATTTAATGCTTTCGATGCGGCCAGAGGCAATCATAGTCCAAAATAGATGTAACTGAAAATCTAAACCCTGAAAACATACGATCCAAGTTTTATAATTCAAGATCTAATCACTAGTCATAGAAAAATCTATCTTTTGTGCATTAGATTCAAACTCTAACACTTTAAGCCTTCATATCACCAAGCAACAACAAATATTGTTAAATTTTTGCAAACACATTATAGCACGCCAAACACTTAACTCTGCTTATTCATAAATCTTATTTAACTTATAATCTTAAAGTAAATCGGGTGACTTAAACTTCATCTATCATGTTTCATTGTTCTCCACAGATGCTTTATACTTCTGCTACAAGCTACATACCATGGAGTTGTTGCTTATTTCATTATGATTCATTTTATCTCTTATTAACGAAATCAAAATTGGCTCGTCTAACAGATCCTTTGCAACTTGAGTATGATGCTATATGTGTTCCTCATGGTTTCTAAATCTTATTTGTATAATCATCATGCAATTAAACATAACGTTATCTCATCTTGATTGAATTCTAATAATTTCTCCGAGATCATACACAAAAAGAGCTTTGTAGTATTCCATCACGCATTGGCATTACTTAAGTAGTTCTTATATCGATATCGATGATGTGAGTACAACTTGATTCTAAAATTCAAGTGCATTATTTATGCATACTTTCTTAGACCCAATTTAGCATACAAGGTTAATGAAGCTTCTCAAATGTCATTGGTCTTTCCGACTTTATCATATTGTTAATGGTTCTTAGTCTATCTTTGCATGTAAGAATCCATATGCCGATGTTTAATAGTTATCGTCTTATTGGCATTAAGCATTTTTGTTTAGCCTGCACATGCAATAATTAAAGGTTTTTGCATAGTTCTGGCTTGCATTAGCTATCTTGCGAGTATTTTATTTAATGCTTGTAGCGGTGTTATAGTTGCACTGTTTTATTTCAAATTGTTTGCTTGCTCTTTCTTTAAGGTTTTCGATTCGTCTGATTTATTTCTGAATGTATTAGCATACATATATGTATATATTCAATAGCAATTAACATATCCTTTAGTTTAAATATGTATTAATTCCCATCAAACTGCTAGCAATGTACGTAATAAACTCTCAAAAGGCTTATAAAGGGTATGACTGTAAGACATAATCATCTTCATTGTCGCTGGGTACAAATTCTTAGTACTGTAGGATATTAAATGGCCTTCTTGCTGCAATATGCAATGGTGAGCTCTCTGCTGTTCTCATGTAAACTTGATCTACTTGTTCCATTTCATCACAATACCCACAATACACAACCTCATAGAGTAATTGCTCTCATTATAATGATCTACATTTCCACAATGACTACACACTTGAAATCTCATAGGACTTCCATCTTTACTAGATATCCATCTCTCATAACAATAGCATCTTACATTCACAGATCATATTTTCCTGTGTGTATCCTTCTACATCTCAGACGTACATTATAGGACTTGGCTTCTTTCCTATGAAATTGTATGAAAGATCCATAGGTATTTGACAATCTCATTCTTATAATTATCCAAAATATTTTTCCACTTTTTCTAAACAAGTTTCAATATAAACTCAGGTCGGTGTTACTTCTTATCTATTGTATTCTGTATATGACTAAGCATATACTTCTTTTTTGGGCCTAACTCTTCATCTTTAACGAGAACAAGTTCAAAAATTTTTAAGACTCTTCTTTAAATTTGGCTTCATAAATCTCACTAGTTGAATTCGGCTTTACTTGATAATCAAAAGAACCAATTGCTAGCACAAGTCTCTCACATCCTCATGTTGTTTCTTCGTATTCTCTTCCTCATACTTAGTCTTGACTTCATCACTAGCACAAAACTGGTATTACATAAGGTTACCTGTTGTTTCTTGTTTTCAATGATGATGGCTTGAATTATTTGCTTTAGTTATTAGGGAGTGAGAGCACCTCTAGCTCTCTCATTAAATTTAAGCATGTTCTGATACATAGTAAATAGTATAGAATATAGGAACAGGTAGTATTCCTATTCTACCCCATATGCCCAAATCCTGAAGTGATGTCATAACCTATCGCAGTTCAAATCAATGCCTAGATATTCAAAGCTAATATCTTTGCTTAAGAGTTTGAGTCCAAGTGTTATTACTAACACTTGAATCCCTCAAACCAATTCTCTGATACCATCCTGTCACACTCTTGCGTTAAGCATGCTTGCATAATTCCAGGAATAAATAACAATTGCCATAATCATCATAAAAAGTCTAAAGCTTTCATAAATCTAATTAAAGGTTACAATGAATCATGAACTACACATGCTACAAGGTTACGGTACTAAGTGCTATTACATCATAATAGTAATAAAAGAAGCTACCCAGATCCCAAGGCATCATAAAGCTATACCACAAGCTGAATAGTGAGCTAAAGTCCTCTAGGTTGATCAGAAAGTAGACCTAAGCAGATGGTCCAGCTTGCTCTTTATCTTTGCCTGTAAAATTGTGAGTAGCAACTGTAAGCTAATTTCTTAGTGAGTTAACAGAAATTCATGACGCATGTAAGATATGTGGCTAAAAAAGTTGTGCCTATAAAGGGTGCTCAAATATCATGCTTGCTTGCTTGTAAATGCTTATACCAGAGTGAATGCTTGCACAAATTGAGACATTGCACGCTGAAAAGGAAATGCTACCACTAGGATTACCGCTTCCGATGATCAGTCGGTGATACGGGGCTAGCTACCCGCATAAATGCTTGGGATAGTGGTAAGCATCAGAATTGCTTGCAGTAATATAAAATGCTTATGAAATGCACAAAGAAACGCTCAAACAAATCTTGTTGTATAATATGCGGAATAATAAGTAGATAGCAATAATTTATGCATATTAATAGAACAAATGTGAAGTCTGGCTAAGCTGGGCACCGACTATACCTCAGTGTTCGCCTTCACTCACATAAGCTCTATTGAAGGTCGAAGAAGGCATATAGAAGGAAAGTACGTCTCAATTACGTAGAATACGTGTAAACATGAATAACTGTTACTCACTGTACTGCTATGCTTGCACCGCCTTATCTAGGCTTTAATATTGCTTTTCGCTCAATATGACTTTGCCTAACTGAGTTGGACGTCAGCTTTCAGGGCTATGAGGCTTTACTTTGATTCAGTTTGGCTTTGCACTATTTCTGAAGGCTTTGACACTTTTAATAAGCTTTAATACACTCTGGCACTTAGCTTTGACTCATAACCAAACTATACACTTTAATTTATGTCTGGTGTGCACGAAGTGTCTGTAATTTAACATTACAGAGTGTATAGCAAATCAATAAAACTAGCTTATAATAAAAGCCTTTGAACATAAATTATTACTTAAGTGTTTGTGGCTTTTAATGACAATTAAGTTTGGCCAATGACTACTTAATTGTGTTTAAGCTTACTTACATATATATAATTAACCAAAAGTACACATATAGCAATTTGTTTTTCACATATATCAAGCACATATATCAATTATGTGAAAAGGGTTATTTAATTAATTAAAACACTTTCTATTAGTTTAAATTAGAAAATATGTTGTTATATATTATATTATATATATATATATGTACACTGCACACACATGCTTCACAATTGTTATTTTACAATTCTGCTTGTGCATGGCAACCCATACACACAACACTCACATGCATTCATGCTTATCTCCTTTCACACACATTTTCTTATATATGTATTATACTCACAGTTCACACATATGCATGCATCCAAGATTATTCATATACATATACATATACATATACATATACATATACATATACATATATATATATATATATATATATATATATATATATATATATATATATATATATATATATATATATATATATATATATATATATTGTTGTGACTGCTTGCTCTTTCGGTATTAGAAGTACCGAAACCTTTCCAAAGCACAAGGGTTTCGGTAGGTTGCAAGTAGCTTCGGTAGTTAAGGGGTTTTGGTATATATATATATGTGGGTCTCGGTATATACCGAATAGATTCACCAATACCAAAACCTTTAATGGTTTCGGTAGATTTTGGTATATTAAAGTGAGTTTCGGTTCATCTCTATACTTCTCATAATGTTTCCGTAGGTGGGTCTCGGTATTGGTTTCGGTAGTGAGTATACCGAGATCTTAAGGTTTCGGTGCTCTTAGGTACTTCTCGGTGATTTTAGCTGGGTTTCGTCTACATGAGTTTCGGTTGTGTGGGGGTGTCGGTACCCACATGCAAAAACACATACACGACGCACACAAACATACACTTTCTTTCTAATTTCTTTGTTCCAGCAGCCTATTAAAAGAACTAAAAAGGAGATTAAATGCTCTAATATAGTGAACTAAACACACACACACTTGTGGTTGAAAATCGGTTCATCAAACCCATTGAAACCGTGGTTTCATGTTGAACCCAAAACAAAGCTTATGTTGAGTTTTTACCTTGAGTATTAGTAGTTTGTTGTTGCTAGATGCTTGATTATATATTTCTTGACTTCAAATCTTGAATTTTTTTTAAAGAAAGTGCAATGGTCTTGATGTTGAAGATGAAGGAGTCGTGGAAGGTTGAGAGAGTGAGCAGAGAATGTTTTGGTGAAATGAGCAATTAATCCCAATTTGGGTATTTAAATTTTCTCAAGTTTGTTAAATACACAAGTTAACCCCTAAACTTGTTTTTATTTAATTTTTTAAAACTTGATCAACTAAATGATTTGTAACATATATCTAACTTGGTTAATTAAGTTTCATCACATAATTGCATTATTTAGCAGTTAATTTTCATTAAACTTTCAAATTACAAAATCAAAGACAAATTGTCACATAAACACCTAAATTAGGAAGCAAGGTGTTACACCTGACAAACCTGTTTGTTGAAATCAGCTTTCCATTTACATTTTGAATGAATGTATTTGGAAGGTCACCAAGTGAAGACAAATCTGTTTCCAGATTCTTGATTTCAACAATTGAAGCCGCCGTATCAAGATCTCCTCCAAGATAAGCTTGGATTTGAGCAGGAATTTGCTCATTGATACATTGATTAACTTTTTTAGCTGAGTGGCACCAGGAGTCAACAATCTTTTGAAGCTTTGAGTGTTTTAGATCTGTTTCTCTCTTTTCGTCTAACAAAATTCTATTGATTTGCTTTACCTCATCAAGTTCAGTTTTCAACTTATGAAAACTGTCAAGTTCATTAGATTTTATTACAAGATCAGTTTTTAATTTCCAAATTTTAAACTTTAAACTATCATGCTTCTCAATAGCAGCTTTCAAATCCACAAGCAAGTAATCAAACATTTTATCTTTTTCTTCAGAACTCTAATCTTTAAAATTTTGTACCTTACATATCATTGTAGGATTCAAGTTATCCAAAGAGCTAAGAGCTTCAGCTTCTGCAAGATCTTGGCTATAACCCTAAGGTACTTAACCCGGTAACCATCGTCCTAGTTTGTCTTGTAAGGTTTGGAAGATGAGCCAACAGCTTTAGACACACAGTCAGCAGCTATATGGCCAGTCTTGACACATTTAAAGCACTCAATCTTGGATTTATCAAATGCTTTCTTTTTTATAGCACCTGATTTCCTTTGTGGCAACGTACCCGAAATCTTTTCTTATTGAATTTTCTGACAAGCATAACAATCATTTGCTCATAATCAAGTTCAGCAAGATTATTTCATATTGTCTAACAAGATTATTGATATTGTTATCCAATGTGATAGTGGAGCCATCATAGATAGTACACAAAGTATCCCACAGTTCTTTAGCAGTTTTCATCTTCTCAACCTGTTTGAACACATCATCAGGTAGAGAGATGACAAGGTTGTTCCTGGCTTTAGCATCAAGGGCCACCAGTCTTTTGTCTTCATCAGTCCATTGAGATTTTGCTTTCTCAATGGTCCTGACCTCAGGAACAGCACCTTCAGCAGCAAGAGTAATAGTAGTGACAGATGTAGGCACATATGGACCTTCCATCACTATCTCTGGGAGTTGCACATCCAGATTCTCTAAGTAAAGCATCATTCTACACTTCCATCCAGAGAAGTTCTGATGATTAAACTTCGCGGGTTTGGCCATAGATCCATTGTCATAGTAAGAAGAGGAGTTTGCAGCACTGTTGTCGATGGTGGGAAATGAGAAGTTATGAGAGATCTAGAATTAACACACACTGTAAATTGCTCTGATATTAGTTGTAGGTTTCAACAGGTTTCTCAAGTATGTTACTATATGCTGTAGAAAGGGGGGGGTGAATACAACCAATTCTTTTGAACACACTTTTTCTCAAAGTTTGTATATATATTAACAAGTGTGAATTACAAATAAGTTTGGATTGCGGAATGATCCAAACATAGATAATAACAAAATATCAACTAATCTAAGACTCACTCATACTAGTTACAGTAAACTCACTCACTATTTTACAAGACACAGACAGACAACTTTGAAGTGGAACAACTTAGACAAACTTTTTCTATTCTATTCTAAGTTGAAAGCAGAACTTGCATGCTTGAAAAACACTATTCCTTTTTGCACGTTCTGAAGTTGTGGATGTCTCTCTTGATTGTCTCTAATTCATTAGAAGCTTCTTTTTATACTCACTCAGTGAATCTCAGTTAAACTTCTTCATTGGTTGTAGAGATAGTGAAATGTCTTTAAAAAAAGACAAGAATGCTTTTATAGCACGTCTGACAGATCAGAATTTGTCCATATGTAGCAGAATATTTGTTTTTCCTTCTTGTCTCTGTTGTCCACAGCTTTACTTTAAAGAGGAATGTCAACTTTAATCATTTCCTCTTCATGATGCTATTTTGATATAAGAGATGGTCTGTCACCCATTTCAGATCCTTTTTGTCTTCATGCTTCAGAGCAGCTTTGGCAAAACTAGAAAAGCTTCTGATTTTCCACTTTGTCTTGATTTGTAGACTGATCTTCACCTTCAAGACTATGCATGAGGACTTGGAAACAAACTCTATAAAGTGTTACGTCTGTTCACAAAGAAAAGGTTCTGTTTACAAAGAATAGAACACGTAACTTGGGTCAAAACTGTTCAACAGATAGGAACAGCTTAAACAGTGTATGTCAAACCTGTCCAACAGTTATGGACAGCTTTGACAATCTGCCAAGTTACAATGAATGTAACAGTGTAAACAACATTGGGCTTATTTTGCAAATCACTTATCAGGATTCAATAAGGCATTAAAAAGCCAAAATTTTTCCTTAAGTGTATCAAACAGGTTTGATTAAAAATCTCCCCCTATGATATTGACAGGTTTGCCTGAGACCTTTTTGTGCTTAACAGTATGTATGTATGTATGTATGTATGTATGTATGTATGTATGTGTTTATGTATGGGGTTCAAGGGAAACCCATAATGCAACACGAAATCAAGGGAGAACCACAAATGCATCACAAGTCCCGCATGATGCATCATGATTCTTGTGTGCTGCATTACCTGATCCAATGACTATAAAGTGGCTCCTCAATTCTCCAATGCATTATGGTCTCCCTTGAACCCTTTTATATATATATATATATATATATATATATATATATATATATATATATATATATATATATATATATATATATATATATATATATATATATATATATATATATAGAGGGAGGTTCCATTGAGAACTTTTGTGCATCGAGGCACAAAAGAACCTCCACTGGCCATTGGATGAAAAGAATGTGTGGGTGAGATCAAATGGCAAAAGGGTAATTAAATAAAAAAGTTTTATGCATCAAATGCACATAATGAAATTCGCGGAGGGGTAAAACAGGAATTATGCAACCCTTATTTAATTATTACACTTCCAAAATTAACAACAACAATACAAATTCAAATTACATCAAAATACATGCATATCGTTCATCTCTTCATGCATATCGTTCATCTCTTCCAAAAATAAATCATGCATGTCGTTCATCTCTTCAAAATTCAAAATACATCAAAATACAAACATGAATCGTTCATACAAACATAAATCATGCATATCGTTCATCTCTTCCAAAATCAAGAGGGGCTAAGAGAGAGAGGAGAGAGAGAGAGAGAGAGAGAGAGAGAGAGAGAGAGAGAGATAGAGAGAGAGAGAAAGATGGAGTGGTTTTAGGAAAGAAGTTAATGGTGATTTTCATACCAAATTTAGCTATTAATTATCTTAAAGACATTTAAATTCAAAAATAATTTCCATACATTTAATATCCCCTGAATGCCCTTTGTGCACCCTTGGTAAATAGTCCGATGCACAAAAGTTCTCAATGGTGCCTCGATGCACAAAAGTTCTCAATGAAAACCTCAATCTATATATATATATATATATATATATATATATATATATATATATATATATATATATATATATATATATATATATATAAAATAAGGATCAAACGAGGAGAAACTTAATGTGAGAAAAAGAGAGAAGCAATTAGGAAATGACAAATGACATTGGTTGACTAAATAACTCTAAGGGTAGTATGGTCATTAGCTAATATAGTTATTTTATATTTTAATTAAAAATACTAATAATTAGTCAATTTATATAGAATCCCTAAATTTATGTTGTATTTAAAGAATCTAATTAAAATAAAGGATCATTATTAGCAAATATAAATAAATTGTAATACTTTATTACGATTATATTTGGATTTATCAGTAGTTGTGATTTTTGACAGAAGCATGTATCAATAAATTGTTAAATGTCTCGTATGTATTAGTCTTTGTTACTTCAATATAAATTTTTATCTACGACATATCTATATTATCTATATTATATTAATAAAACAAAATGTTTAGTGACACATGTCACTTCCTCAACTAATCAAAATTTTATTTTCCCTCCCAATTTTCCTAATATAACTCTTTCAATTTATTTATTTATTTTTTTTTGAAAAATTGATACTAATTACTATATAATTTAGTCACTATTAATAGAAGTCAATCTAATTAAAATCTTTAAAAAATTTTCTCATATATAACATGATTTTAAACTATTTATTACTGAAAAATAAAAATACAATTTAATTTTGATATAACATATTATATAATAGTGGATCATATAATTGATATATTATAATGTTATCATATTAAAAAAATAATGTTTTTAAATTTAAATGCAATCATTTTATTATCTTGACTGCTTGTTTAATATAATTAGCTTATAAAAATTTAATTCATATTTGATATAACTTTAATAAATTTTTATGTTATTTTAGTATCAACATTTTATCATATTTATAATTATATATTAATATTATATATATTTTTTTAATAAAAAACAATCTTTTAGTAAATATACCCGGCCCATAAAATACATGGGTTGTTAAACTAGTTTGAAATAATAGTAAACAGTAAGACCAAGATAAATGATACTCCAATAATTTATACAGTTTATTGATATATACTACGCTTTTTGTTTAAAATGATACAATAACAATTTGTCTCAAATATCATAATAAGGTATCCAAGTTGTAATTGATAAGTTAATTTAATGATTTTAGATTTCATTACCGATGCACTGATACAGTATTTGTACACTGATATTGGTATTGTAATTGATAATCGACTTTATTGTATTACAAAATTAAATAATCGAATCATTGTATTTGATTATTGATACTGAATATGTTCATTAGATAATCAAACTATTGATTACCGATACTGATATTATATTTTAACAATCGATACTAAATACATTTTGTAAGTCCCAACAGGTTTCCCAAGTATGTTATTATAGGTTGTAGAGGGGGGAGGGGGGAGGGTGAATACAACTAATTCTTTTTAACACACTTTTTCTCAAAGTTTGTATGTATATATTAACAAGTGTTAATTACAAACAGGTTTGTATTGTGGAATGATCCAAACAGAGATGACAGAAACAATAGACTATCAACTAATCTAAGACTCACTGATACTAGTTACAATGAACTCACTCATGCACCACTGTTTTACAAGACACAGACAGACAGCTTTGAATTGGAACAACTTAGACACACTTTTGCTGTTCTATTCTTAGTTGAAAGCAGAACTTGCATGAATGAAAAAACACAATTTCTTTTTGCACGTTCTGAACTTGTGGATGTCTCTCTTGATTGTCTCTAATTCCTTAGAAGCATCTTTTTATACTCACTCAGTGAATCTCAGTGAAACTTTTACATTGGTTGTGGAGATAGTGGAATGTCTTACAAAAAGACAAGGACGCTTTTCTACACTTCTGACAAATCAGAATTTGTCCATATGTAGCAGAATCTTTGTCTTTTACTTTTTATCTTTGTTGTCCACAACTTTACCTTAAAGAGGAATGTCAACTTTAATCATTTCCTCGTCATGTAATGCTATTTTGATATAGGAAATGGTCTGGTACCCATTTCAGATATCCCTTTTATCTTCATGCTTCAGAGCAGCTTTGGCAGAACTGGCAGCTTCTCATTTTCCACTTTGTCATGATTTGTAGACTGATCTTCGCGTTCAAGACTTTGCATGAGGACATGGAAACAAATTCCATATAGTGTTAAACCTGTTCACAAAGAACAACATTTGTTCACAAATAACAGGTTCTGTTCACAAAGAACATGTTCTGTTCACAAAGAACAGCATGTGTTCACAAAGAACATAACACTAGGCTTGGATCAAAACTATTCAACAGACATGAGCAGCTTAGACAGTTTATGTCAAACCTGTCCAACAGTTATGGACAGCTTTGACATTCTGCCAAGTTAAAATGAATGTAACAGTGGGTTTGATCGAGGCCTTTTTGTGCCTAACAAACTCCCCCTATTTGCAATATTCTGCTTAAAGCTGACTCTAGTAGTGTTCACTATTTACCTTTACATTACATTTGAATATATGAAGATACAACATCAAAGTAAAGTAAAAGACCAGTTTATAAATATTGATATTGACTAAAACAACAAATGTTTATACAAGTACAACTAATGTACTGAAAAGAAATACAACAAATGTACATAAGATAAGTACAACTCATGTACAAAGATGCTTCAACATTTTTGGACTGTTGATAGTTTGTAGTAGTTAATGGCAAGCCTACCCAACTAATGGATAACTTCCATTATTCATCTACACATTACTTGTAGATAGACTTTGTTGTTCCTTGATTTCCTTCTCTAAATCCTCAGCAGCTTTGAGAACCTTTTCTTGTTCCAACCCAGCCACCCTTTGTTTTCTGGATTCAACCTCTTCCACCTCACATCTGAGGTAATAATAATCTGAGCCAGCCAGTTCTCCTCTTTTATAGCAGGCTGTTAACTGACCTCAAATAACATCTCTCCGTTTAGCATGTTTAGTAAAAGCATCAGTGAACCTGAAGGCTATAACTTGCTTTACACCAGCTTTGTGAAGGTCTGAGGCTCTTTGAAAGCACATTTTGATGGATAGAGGTACCACAAAGAATACCCCTTCCTCAGGCTCTTCAATATACTTGCCTTCTTCAGGTTCAACACCCTGTGGCAGGCTGTGATCAATCCCTCTGATCTGAGTAGCAAGGAAACCCTGCTCAATCAGTTGGACTATCTCCTCCTGCTCTGTATCTTTCTTCTGTTTCCTGGGCTTGATCTTAAGTTCTATCTTGGAAGTACCTTTGATGATATCCTCTAGGATCAAGCCCAACCCTCTCACTTTTTTTTTAGTTTCCTCACAAATCCCTGAATGATTTAGCAGTTTCAGACCTTGAATTTCTCAGGGTAACTGCAAGCTCTACCCATTCTCTGTACCCCATTTTAGCAACGTCAGTAGCTTCATAGGCTTCTAGTTTAGGACCTTCAGTACCATGTCTTGTTATTTGAAGCTTCCAGGACTGATTCTTTCTTGAAATGGGAACAACTTTGACAATGGTTTCCTTGGCAATTCTTCTATCAGCAACATCAAAGAACTTTTTCCTTGCCAGGTTGTTAATGTGACTCTGGGTTCTTACTGATGGGAGAGCAGAAGACACAAGTTTTTCTTTGGTCACTAAAACCTTTGAGCTTATCTCTTTTTCACCCTCCTTCCCACTGTCAAACCCTTTAGCTACCTCCTCCAATTTCCTTTGAACTACAGAGGATGGCATTTTAACTATATTTGCCTCCTTGGCAGCCTAGGCTTTAGCAGCTTTCACAGAGGCTGCTTCCTCTTTTTTGTTTCTCCAGACTCATAATTTTCTCTTGTTTCCACTCATAATAGACATCAAGTGGAATGTTCATTTCTTTAGCTTTAGCTTTATCAAATTTGAACTGAAGGAGTTTTTAAGCATCTGTGTCCACAACAACTTTGCCTTTGCCTTTTACTGCTGTGGCAAGGGCCATCTCAGTCTGTTCTTCTTCCTCTGATGTTTTTGGAACTGGTTGGCTTAGTTTGTTGGGCTTGTCCTCAGTCACAAGTTCCTCCCCTTAGATAAAGCAGAGCTTGGAGACATGGCTTGAGTAGGCTCAGCTGTTCCAGAAACAGTTGATGTACCAGCAGCATCACCAGCTGTTAAATGACCTACTGCCTGGCTAACTGAAGTTGATTTCTCCTTGGAGGGAGATGAAGATTTCTCCTCCTTAGACTTTGTCTTTGAGGCAGATTTCTTCTCCCCGTTTGAAGGAGATGCACAGAGCCTTCAACACCAATGTTGCCCAAAGGAACGGATCCCACAGGCTTTGCAGCAGATTTGGTAACAGGTCTAGAACCAACCAGGCTATGCACTAAGAAAGCCAGATTGTCATTGACCTCTGCTAACTGGGCAAGACAGGTGTCAAGAGAAGAAGAATGAGATGTTGCAGAAGCTGAGAGATTCAAGAAAGCAGCCCTGTCTGTGTCACTGAACATTAGAGTTTTAAGCTGTGCAAGAGTTATATCAATGGATTCCTGCACATCCTTTAAGGAGGCTATCGTGGAGGGTAGTGAGACTTAACAAGTTTCAGCAACACTTGACAGTTGTTGGGAAACAGCTGCCAAGCTGGACACAGAGTCCTGTTGGTGAGAAAGAAGAGATGAGAGGGAGGAGGATAGTTGTTGTAGCTGTGCAGTGAGTGTACGCAGCTGAGATGAATAATTAGGTTGTGGAGAGGGGGTTGGAAATGATGACTTGAACAAATCAAGAAATCCTGCAAGCTATGCAGACACAGAGTCTGCTATAGTGGAAGGGAGGTTAGTCATAGAATTTTCTAAAGAACTAACATTGTTTGACAGCACAATATGTTGTTCCTTTAAGGAAAGGTCTTTTGGTGAGGGAGGTGTATGAATGGATGGTTTTGATTGAGTGAATGAAGATGAAGGTGATAATGGAGGAGTGGCAGGTTCACTTGGTGATGGTAGAGGCACGGTGGAAAGAAGTTCCATAGCCTGTGCAAAAGTCAAGTGACCCAGCTTAGAGGGATCAAGAATACCTTCAGCAGTGGCTAAACCTGCTTCATGAGGTGAGGTGACAGGGGATGATTGCCTTTTAGTTGCCACTGGGAATGTGACATCTTCATCAACGGCATGGGTGGTTCTCTCGGTAGTACCTTGGTTTTAAGGCACATATTGATGGGAAGAGGAGGTGTGCATTTCAACATCAGCAGTGGTGAAAACTGATGATGGAATTTCCACTTGGGGAAAAGCTTCACCAAAGGGTTGTTTTGTACCCTGAGGATCATCAGCTTGGAATGTTGGTCTTTCAGGAGCTCTTGGGGATGGAACGGCTGCATCATGAGGAGCAAAAGATGAAGGCTGATCAGTTGGTTGGCTTGCACCAACTGTGTTGACACCTGATGCAGACTCAGGGTGTGTGGGAGAAATATGAGTGAGGGACAATGTGGACTCAGTATGGAGTGGAGAGGGCTTCTGTCTTTCAATATCCCTAGCCTGTTGAGAGGAAGGGATAGTAGATGTGGTTGTCTCCATTTGTACAACTAGTTCCTGTTGGGAGGAACCAAAGGGCTTAGGCTGACATTGGGTTGACTCAGGCTGGAGTGAAGCAGGCTCCATAGAGGGTGCACCTTGTCCCAAAATAGGGGAAGGGGATGCAGCAGGGGTTGCTTCTTTTTCAACTGACTCCTTTTGAGAGGGGTCGGAGGGGCTTCTGGGTTTCTTTCTGGCTAAGGACTTCTTCTTGTGCCTAGAGTAAGACCTGGGAAATGAAGGAGAAGTGGGAGGTTGTTGCGTTTGGACTGGTAAGAAGACTAGGCTAGAAGCAGGTAGTGGAACATGTTCCATAGGCTCAGTTGGCACAGAGACACTAGCCACAAAGTTTTCAGGTTCAACAGAATGAACGAGGGTGACTAGCCAGCTCCCCTCAGTCACCAAGGAGTTGACACCCACCTATTGTGCTCTTTCTATCTAGCCTGCAGCCTGCAAAATCAGAATCTGAATAGCTAGTTAGTTCAAGGCTAGAGTCTTTGGGATACCCAAGACCCAAACCTGGTGTACCCTTAAGGTATCTGAAGATTCTTTTTACAGCAGCTGGATATGATTCCTTAGGATCAGCTTGAAACCTAGCATATAAACTAGTACAAAACATTATATCTGGTCTACTAGTTTTCAGATATAGCAAGCTCCCAAGCATACCTCTGTAGGCTGTTACTGAAACAGGCTTCCCACAAGTATCAACATCCAATTTAACATTGGTTGCCATTGGTGTTCTGATGGGAGAACGTTGATCAAATTTAAACTTTTTCAAGAGATATAATGTATACTTTCTTTGATTTATGAAAATTTCATTTGAGATTTGTTTAACTTGTAATCCTAGAAAGAAAGTTAGTCCACCCATCATGCTCATTTCATACTTAGATTTCATGAGCATTGAAAAATTCTTGCACAACTGTTCATTAGTGGAGCCAAATATACGTCATCCACATATATCTGAACAAGCATAATTTCAGTTTTCACTTTCTTTATGAACAATGTAGTATCCACTTTACCTCTGGAATATCCATTGCTCATAATAAAATCAGTAAGAGTATCATACCAGGCTCTTGGGGCTTGTTTCTGTCCATAGAGTGCTTTGTCCAACTTATAGACAAAGCCTGGATGATGTTCTATTTCAAAACCTAGGGGCTGCTTAAAATATACCTCTTCTTCTAGCTTTCCATTCAAAAATGCACTCTTTACATCCATTTGAAATACCTTCATGCTTAACATAATCTATACCTTCTTCCTGTCTATACCCTTGAGCAACTAGTCTTGCTTTATTTCTAATAACATGACCTTGCTCATCCATTTTGTTTTTAAAAACCCATTTTGTGCCAATTATAGTTTTACCTTTAGGCATAGGGACCAATTTCCATACTTTGTTTCTCTCAAACTGATTGAGTTCCTCTTGCATGGCAGTGATCCAATTGGCATCTTTCAGTGCATCATCAATTTTCTTTGGCTCCATTAAGGACACAAAACTTGAAAACATACAAAAGTTTCCAATACTATCCCACCTTGTCTGCACACCTTTGTTGATGTCACCTGTGATTTGATCATTTGGGTGAAACCTGATCCACTTAGGGTCATGTTTCAATGAAGATTCCTATGAATTAGTTTCATTCACAACAGGTTTTGTAGAGCAGCTCTCAAGATTTTCAGACACACTAACATCTTGAGCCAGTTCATCCGTTGAGAATGAACCATTGTCGTTGAACACATCAACTGAGGAACCAGGAACATCAACATTTATTGGTTTTGGAAATGGTACATTAACTATATCATTACACTTATTCACACAGGGTGAACCAATTCAATCATCATCATGTCCACTATGGTTAACAGGTTCCACTCTAGGTGATGTGGAAGCTTTAGAGTCCTTTTGTTCAGCGTTGGAATGCATAAGATCATCAAAGCTAAAGTCTCCTGAAACTAATTCAGGATCAGCTTTGACTGAAGGATTTACAGACTCTACAAAGATGACATTTATGAATTCATCTATCACCTTTCTCCTGGGGTTGTACACTCTGTAGGCTTTGGAAACTGCTGAGTATCCAACAAACACTCCTTTATCAGCTTTGGGTTCAAATTTGGCTAGCTGATCCCTTTGGTTCAAAATGAAACAAGGGCATCCAAACACATGGAAATAGCTTATATTTGGCTTTCTCCTTTTGAGTAACTCATAAGGAGTTTTGTTGAACCTCTTTACCACTAAGGATCTGTTTTGAGTGAAGCAAGCAGTGTTGATAGCTTCAGCCCAAAATGATGAAGGGAGACCCGATGCACACAACATTGTTCTAGCAGCTTCTATGAGAATTCTGTTTCTCCTTTCAGCAACTCCATTTTGTTGTGGAGTTCTTTCAGCTGAAAAGTTTTGAGATATTCCCTTTTCTTCACAGAAATCCTCAAGGGTACTGTTTTTGAATTCAATACCATGATCACTTCTACGTTGTTTGACTTGGGCAGAGTTCAGAACTTCCATCTTTTTGATAAACCCAATAATTTCTCTGGTAGCCTCTCCTTTGGTCTTTAGTAAGATTACCCAAGTGTACCTAGAGAACTCATCAACCATTACTAAGGTATATCTGCTACCTCCTAGACTTGAGACACTAACAGGTCCAAACAAGTCCACATGGATTAAGAAGATATGAGTATCAATAATTTTAAAAGATGTGTTTCTTTGCTTACCTTCCTCACAAGCTGTACAGAGTTTATCCTTAACATAAGTTATAGAAGGCAAACCTGTTACCAACTCTTTCTTATAAAGTTTGTTGATATTCTTGAAGTTTAGGTGTGATAGCCTTTTGTGCCATAATCAGTTGAGGACTGCATTGCTTCTTGAGATGAAACAGGTTTTAGTTGTTTGGTCAGCAGATTTCATGTCTACAATATATACCCCTTTCTTTCTTTGTGCACACAACACAACTTCTCCTTGGGGATCCAGTTTGTACCCTAGGTGCTCATCAAAGTTAACCTTATAGCCAGCATCACACTATTGATTGATGCTTACAAGGTTATGTTTTAGCCCAGACATATAGGCTACTCTATTGAAAATTGCAGCACCTGCATAAAGGGTTCCACATCCTTTTGTGGATCCCTGGACATTGTCACCAAAGGTGACTTTTGGGCCTATCTTAGGCTTGAGGTCACTCAGCAGTTCTTTGCAACCTGTCATGTGCCCAGAGCAACCACCATCCAAGTACCAAACCTGGCTTGGTTATTTGACCTGCAGAGTAACAAGAGGAAACATTAGTTCTTAGGGGAACTCATCACAGGGATGCGTTCTCCTTCCTCATCAATATTTGTTGATGGACCACTTAGTTCAACACTAATGTTTCGAATTTGGATTGTATCTGCTGAGATACTCTCCTCAATGACAACGTTGCTTCCAACACTGTTTGATTTTGCAATGTTGGAGCTAACAGTGTCAGCAGACCTTATGTCCTTAGTTTCAGGACAGTCCTTGGCCATATGATACATTGATTTACTCTTTCAGCTGAGTGGCACCAACAGTCAACAATCTTCTGAAGCATAGAATGTTTTGAGTCTGTTTCTCTATTTTCTTTTAATAAATTTGTATTGATGTGTTTTACCTCATCATGTCCAGTTTTCAACTTATGAAAACTGTCCAGTTCATTAGATTTTATTTCAAGATCAACTTTTAGTTTTAAGATTTCAGACTCTAAAACATCATGCTTCTCAATAGCAGCTTTCAAATCCACAAGTAAGTAATCAAACATTTTTAACCTTTTCTTAAGAGCTGTAATCTTTAGAATTTTGTACCTTGTACATCATTGTGGCATTCCAGTTCTCCAAAGAGCTAAGAGCTTCAGCTTATGCCAAGTCTTGTTTGAAGTTACTTGTTGAAGGAGCATCAGTGTTGGCTACCAGACAGTTTTTGTCCTCCTCATCAGATGATGAATCAGAGTCTTCCCAATCACAGGTTTCAGCCATTAGTCCCTTCTGTTTATTAGAAGCCATAGAGTCTTCTAACTTTTTCAACTTGACCATAGCCATAAGGTAGTTAACCATGTAACCATCGTCGTTGTTTGTCTTGTAAGGTTTTGAAGATGAGCCAACAACTTTAGACATACAGTCAGCAGCTATATGACCAATCTTGCCACATTTAAAGCACTCAGCCTTGGATTTGTCAAATGGTTTCTTTTTTATAGCACCTGATTTCCTTTATGACAACTTACTTCCAAATCTTTTTTCTGAATATTCTGACAAACATAGCAATCATTTGCTCATCATCAAGTTCAGTAAGATCTTCACAATCATCGTCTTCTTCTGAGATCACCTCCAATTTATCATCAGCCTGTTGATCAGCTTATGTGAACACATCACACACTTGATTTATAGGTTGTCTCACACTAGCCACTAAGGTAGCACCTCTCTTGGACATTTCCAAGGCATTTCACTTTTGTTGCCTTGATTGTTCATAATTCAGCAAGGATCCATAGAGATTAACTAAATCCATGCCTTTGATAGTGCCTGAGTTTCTGAGGATAGTAGAGAAGTAGTTCCATTAATCCTAAGGCAATATGTCCAAGAACTTGTTCGCCAGGGTTAAACTGTCCTTAGTGATTCCATCAGCTTTGGGATCATTGATTAGAGGAGTAAACCTGGTGTAGGTTTCAGTGAGACTCTCATTGGTCTTTGCAAAGAATAGTTCATATTGTCTAACAAGATTATTGATCCTGTTATCCGATGTGATAGTGGGTCCATCATAGACGGTACAAAAAGTATCCCACATTTCTTTGGCAGTTTTCATCTTCTAAACCTGTTTGAACACATCATTAGGTAGAGAGATGACAAGGTTGTTCCTGGTTTTTGCATCAAGGGCCACCAGTCTTTTATCTTCATCAGTCCACTAAGCTTTTGCTTTCTCAATGGTCCTGACCTCAATATCAGCACCTTCAGCAACAGAAGTGATAGTAGTGACAAATGTAGGCACATATGGACCTTCCATCACTATCTCTGGTAGTTGCACATCCAGATTCTCTAAGTAGAGCATCATTCTGCACATTCCAACCAGAGAAGTTCTGAAAATTAAACTTTGGGGGTTTTGCCGTAGATCCATAGTGATAATAAGAAGAAGAGTTTGCAGCACTCTTGTCCATGGTGGGAAATGGGAGGATGAGAGAGAGATCTAGAGTTAAAACACACTCTAAACTGCTCTGATACCAGTTGTGGGTCCCAACAGGTTTCCCAAGTATGTTATCATAGGCTGTAGAGGGGGGGGGGGTGAATACATCTAATTCTTTTGAACACACTTTTTCTCAAAGTATGTATGTATATATTAACAAGTGTTGATTACAAACAGGTTTGAATTGCAGAATGATCTGAACAGAGATGACAGAAACAACAAACAATCAACTAATCTAATTAAGACTCACTCAGACTAGTTACAATAAACTCACTCACTAAGGTGCACTCACTGTTTTACAAGAAACAGACAGACAACGTTGAAGTGGAACAACTTAGACACACTTTTGCTATTCTATTCTAAGTTGAAAGCAGAACTTCCATGCATGAAAAACACAATTCCTTTTTGTACATTTTAAACTTGTGGATATCTCTCTTGATTGTCTATAATTCCTTAGAAGCTTCTTTTTATACTCACTTAGTGAATCTCAGTGAAACTTCTTCATTGGTTGTAGAGATAGTTGTATGTCTGTACAAAAAGACAAGGATGCTTTTCTGCACGTCAAACAAATCAGAATTTGTCCATATGTAGCAAAATCTTTGTCTTTTCCTTTTTATCTTTGTTGTCCACAACTTTACCTTAAAGAGGAATGTCAACTTTAATCATTTCCTCGTCATGTAATGCTATTTTGATATAGGAAATGGTCTGGTACCCATTTCAGATATCCTTTTTGTTTTCATGCTTCAGAGCAGCTCTGGCAGAACTGGCAGCTTCTCATTTTCCACTTTGTCATGATTTGTAGACTGATCTTCACGTTCAAGACTTTGCATGAGGACATGGAAATAAATTCCATGAAGTGTTAAACCTGTTCACAAAGAACAGGTTCTGTTCACAAAAAACATAACATTAGGCTTGGATCAAAACTGTTCAACAGACATGAGCAGCTTAGACAATTTATGTCTAACCTGTCTAACAGTTATGGATAGCTTTGACATTCTGCCAAGTTACAACGAATGTAATAGTGTAAACAGCTTTGGGCTTATTTTGCAAATCACTTATCAGGTTTCAATAAGGCATTAAAAAACCTTAAATTCTTCCCTTAAGTGTATCAATCTAGTTTGATTAAAAATCTCCCCCTATGATATAGACAGGTTTGATTGAGGCCTTTTTGTGTCTAACACGTTCATTAGTTGAATTAGTGCACTAACGTTTTGTGGTAATGTATCAATATTTTTTTTGTTGCATCAACACTGAATCAAATGACATCAACTTAATTTTTTATTGTATTTGTTAATTTATAATATTTTCTAAAAATAAAATTTAAAAGTTATTAAAAGTAATAAGTATATAGTATGAAGAGAGAGAGACGGAGAGAGTTATAGCGTTAAAGGAGAGAGAGAAAGGTCTATGAATCTATGTATAATAATTTATGATTAATTTATCTCTTAACTAGTTTATGAACCTACGTATTACGTGAATAAATTTTAATAAATATTTGGTTATTTAAAATTTATGTATACGTACAAATATATCATATAAATATTAAATATTATTAATAAAAATACAATAATAATATTGTTATTTTTCATATATTTAATAGTTATTTTTTTAAGGATTTTTATAATATTTTATTTCTAAATTTATATGTATTCAATCGATATAATTTAAAGTTTCAATTTTACAAAAATATAATTGTAATAAAATTGTATTATGTTTACATTTTACTTATTCAATATAGTTTGTAAAATATTAATTTTAATAAATTATAAACACCGTAATATTTTTTTAAGTAGACATATAGATATGCATATATAATGTGTAATTTGGATGTATTTCTATTTCATTTATAATAATAACCAAGAAGTTTAGATGATGAGAAATGTAACAAATACTGAATAATAATGAATGTAAGATAGAGTTTATAATTTATTAATATTTATAGGTTTTAAAAATAATAAATATTATTTATATTAAATGTTATATTTATATTTATATTTATATTTGTATTGGTATTTTATTTTTTATTTTATATTTGTCTATCTTATCAAATGTGATAAATATTGAATAATGATAATGTTAGATAGAGTTAATGATTTATACGTTTTTAAAATAATAAATTGTATTTATCTTTTATTCTATATTTGTATTTATCTAAAATTTTATATTTATATTTATATTTGTATTTGTATTTTTTATTTTATATTTGTATTTATCTTTTCAAATAAAATGTGGATATGACATGTGTTATTTATGTGTTTTCTTTTATTATATAGTTTATATTTTTTTCGACCAATGTACCCATTGATTAATCAATTATTTTTTTATTTAATTATAACAATTATTGACACGAGACATTTTTTTCATAGTTTTCTCTTTTTCACACTATAGGAACCATATCCTCTCTCTCTCTCTCTCTCTCTCCCTCTCTCTCTCTCTCTCTGTATATATATATATATATATATATATATATATATATACACACACACACACACTACTATATTAAACGTTTAGATGCTTAATCTTAAAAAAAAAACAAATTACAATACATAGGTACAACTTAACAAAGCATAAACTTGAATTTTAAGACATAGAACTCCTTTAGCATAATTTACAAGTCATTTATGCCTGGTAGTTGGGAACAGGTGAACTGCTGTACTGCCTTGCATCGGGAACAAAACTACCTCTTCAACTTTTTTGCGTCTTTACGAATGAACCGTCTCTATGCTCATGCATCAAAACTGTCTTTCTCCTCCTCCTCTCTCTGATACCTGTCAGTTCTTCTCCTTCGTTTGGTTGTGGAGAACAGGAGAACAACCTTGCTCTTGATTTTCTTCATGTTTTTTTAATGCTCCGATCTCATCCCTCCTGGATATCACAAAAAGTACGAATGTCTACCGAAAACACACAAACAACCTCTGCATTGACTATCAAAGCCTCCCTCCTACAACTCTGCCTTGCGACAACGCCCCTGTTGCCTCACCGTCGAAGACCTTTGCCGCGGTGCCACCCTCCTCACCGCCGACGACCTTTGCCGCCCTTTCAATAGGTACTCCTTCTCTTCCTCTCTCGTTATATCTCATCCCATACGATTTTTGGGTCAATCATGGATGTCTTTCGCATCTCACTAGGGTTGTCTTTATCAATCTCTCATCTCACTCCACATTCTGATTGGTTGAGATGATGTTCGTTTCCATCTCTCTCGTGTGAAAGTTTTGTGATTATAGATTTGATTAACTTTGAATTAGATTTTCACCCTTTCTTGCTCTTTTTTCAGATTTGCTTTTGGGGTCCAATGTTTCAACTCATAATTCCATTTTTATCATGGAAGCATTTGAATATTCAAGTTGCTATGACAGTGATTTCTTAAACTCCTTGCTCTAGGTCTGTCATTTTTAGCCTTTGTGGTTCTTACAATACTTCATATTCCATTGCTCCATATATCTTTTTTATTTATTTAATCTATAAATACATTGAAATAAGTCCTTTTTATGATTAATTTTTTTGGGATATGTGCATTTTGTAGATAGAAATTCCATATACGTGGACCTTGTATATTCATGTGATGGTATGTGTATTTATATGTTATCGTATGTTTGAAAAAGAACAGCCCCTAGGAACAATCAATATATTTTCATCATTTTAACTGGTATTGTCGAATGATTTTCTTGATTCTTTTTCTTAATGAATCTGCATGCTTTTGTAACTGGTTGCTTGCGCTACACCAACCACCAAAGTAGCGAGGTCCGCCACTGGCCTTAAAGTGAGCACTTGATCTCACTTTTGGGGCTTTCTATCAATCTCACTCTTTGGTGTATGTTTCTTGTTGATTTATGGTTTTGATTGTTTTCTTGCACAGATGTAGTTGGTTGTTCTTGTCTCACTTTGATTTATTGTCAACTCAATGTCATGCAAGGCTGTTCTTCTCTAACTATGTTTCAGTATTTTTATTTTCATTTCTTGTAGAATCTATGTTTCTTGTTATTGCTAAAGCACTTATTGATATTGCTTGATACAGTGATGTTTAATTTTAAAATAAGATGTTATCTTTCTCCATTTTGTTGGAACTAACAATAAAGTTAAAGTATTGTTGAAAAAACTTCCAGCAAAGAGAAATTACGTATCTATGTTAATATCATGTTCTACATTCTCATTTGTATGTGAATGCTAAAATCATTGATTTTTGGGCAATTGCTGAACGGAACAAGTTTATTTTTCAGTTTCCTTTGTTTATAATTCAATACTTGTTTAATGTTGTGTGTTTTAATATAATTGTCAATTACTATTTTGAATAAATCACGGTAGGATGCCACCTTTGTTGTGACTAATTTTGCTTATTGCATATTGATTGCAACATCCTTATTTCAAAGATGTGGGTTGCCAAAACCACAGATCTTGGTGTTTACTTGAAAAATATTTTGTGAGTTTTTGATTAATATTTGATGGGGTGGAGATATCAAGCTGGGTTGCTTTTAATTGCTGTTGTTGTCATCATATGGGTTTTCTCTGCAGAAGTCACTCGGTCAAGTTTTTCAATTTCTTGAATTATCTTTAATTTTTTTTTTCATTTCCAACTGTTATATTGTTTCCATCAATTTTCTTTTTAATATGCATATCTTTGTGTTAATTGTATGAAAAATAATCAATATGAAATCTGCTGTTTTTCTTAATTGTTTGGTGTGGATTAAGTAATTAATTTTTTGAAGATTGTTGATGTTTCTGGTTATTATGAAGTTAATTCCAATTTTGAGTTAGATCAACAATTTGTCAAGTCCATCCTTGATTTTGCAGGCATGGAGTGTTCCTAAGGTTTTGCATCTACTTTTTGTGTGGCTGTGAATGTGTTTTCATGTGAATGTGTATTTTGTTTACCCTTTAATCCTCCTCATATTCTGTGTGGCTGGTAATGAATATATAGATAGATTGGTTGCTGCTGCTTTAAGTGATATAGAGACTCTGAGACATGTAAGTGTCGGGTTGTAAATTGGAAAAGGGACAGAAAGGAACAACGGCTCGGTACTTCCCAATTTTAACACTTCACAGTAGCAGAATCTTTGTCTTTTCCTTTTTATCTTTGTTGTCCACAACTTTACCTTAAAGAGGAATGTCAACTTTAATTATTTCCTCGTCATGTAATGCTATTTTGATATAGGAAATGGTCTGGTACCCATTTCAGATATCCTTTTTGTATTCATGCTTCAGAGCAGCTTTGGCAGAACTGGCAGCTTCTCATTTTCCACTTTGTCATGATTTGTAGACTGATCTTCACGTTCAAGACTTTGCATGAGGACATGGAAATAAATTCCATGAAGTGTTAAACCTGTTGTAGGTCCCGAGAGGTTCCCAAAGTATATAGCTTTAAGCTGTAGAGGGGGGGGGGGGGTGAATACAGCTATTTAAAAACTACACATTATTTTCTCAATGTTTGTATGTATTATCAACAATTTGTTAATTACAAACAAGCTTGAATGCGGAATAGTTCAAGCTGAGATGACAGATACAACAGTATGTTTACTAGTCTAAGACGAACTCAAACTAGAATACAATGAATACACTCACTAAGAAGCACTCACTGTGTTTACAAGACTTAAGGGAACAGCTTATGTAAAACAGCTTAGACACACAGATACTGATTTACACAGAAGGCTTGCATGCATGAAAATCACACTTGCACGTTCACTCTTGGTTTCAGCACTTAGCTTTTTTTTCACACTTCTTTCTGTCCTTAGAAGCTTCCTTTTATACTCACTCAGAGGATCTAAGAGAAACATCTTCATTGGACGGAATGAAAAAGGAGAAGTCTTGTTGAAAAGACAACATAACCTTTTCTGCACTTTTCTGAAAAGCAGACTTGACTTCATATGTGCAGAACTTTTGTCTTTTTACTTTGTCTACTGTTGCATTGCCTTTAACTAATTTAGGAATGTCAACTTTGCGTCTTTCTTCCTTGTAAAGGCCTATTTTGATATAAGAAAAAGGTCTGTCACCCTTTTTCAAATAACCTTTTGTCTTCACGTTACAGAACAGCTTGGGCAGACTGAGCAGTTCTGTTTTCCACTTTGTCTTCGACTTTGTAAACTGATCTAGCAGTCAAAAACAATACATGATGACTTGGAAACGTATTCCATAAAGTGTTTAGCCTGTTCACAAAGAACAGGTTCTGTTCACAAAGAACAGAACACTTTAAAAGTGCCCAAGCTGCTCACCAGTGTAGAGCAGCGTAGACAGTTTATGTCCAGCCTGTTCAGCAGACAGAGCAGCTTGGACAAACTGTCTTAGTTGCAACACATGCGACACATAGAACAACTTTAGACTAATATTGCAAATCATCTTTAGGCTTTAATAAGGCATATAACAGGCCTTAAATATAACCTTCAAATGCATCAACAGGTTTGATTATAAATCTCCCCCTCAGATGTAGAACAGGTTTGACTGAGGCCTTTTTGTGCCTAACAGATGCCATGAACAAGCGCTCATCATCTTTGTGGTTCTCTTCTGAAACATTTGTTTGCTGAAGTTGATATGTATGCCCTTGATTTTCTTTGCTCTACGATATTTTTCAATATGCCCAAAGTTTTTGCAAAAGTTGCACTTAAATTTTGGTTTATCTTTGAACCAACAATCGGCTTCTTGATGGTTTGTGTTTTGACAAAATTTACAATGAGGAAAATTACATTTCTTTGATGTTGAAGAACTTTGTGAGGTAGTAGAGCCTTTGTTCCCCTTATTGAAATTTATTCTCTTGTAAGTATTTTGCTTTGTACTTTCAGCCTTGTTATTTCTTTGAAATGCTTGAAAATCACCTTCAATTTTTTCTTCTGATCTTGCAGAAGCTCTCTGCTCTTGTGCTTAGAGCTTGTTTGTTAGCTCAGAAATTGTAAGCACACTAAGATCACAAGACTCTTCAATAGAAGAAACTTTAGCTTCAAATTTTTGAGGAACTCTTATCATCATTTTCTCCACTACCTTTTGCTCTTTCACGTCTTCACCTTGAAGGCCCATTTGATTAACCACATCCATCACTTTTGCCGAATAATCATTGACAAGTTCATCATCTTTCATTTTCAACAATTCAAACTCTCTTCTGAGAGTTAATAATTTGATAGATTTTACTCTATCAGTACCTTCATATGTCTCTTGGAGTTTGTCCCACACTCCTTTTGGTGTCTCCAAGTGCATGATGGAGGTGAAATTTGGTCAGCAAGTCCTGATTGCAAACAGGTAAGTGCCTTGTCTTTCTTCAGCAATTATTCTTCATAAGATTTTACTTGAGCAATCATTGGATTTTCTCTAAGAGTTGGAGGATCTTCACCGGTCTCTACAACCTTCCATAAACCTTGAGACTTCAAATATGTCTTCATTTTGATAGCCCAAATATGATGGTGCAATCCAGAAAATATTGGAATTGCAAGAGCAACTGAACTAGATGCCATGTCTAGTTATTCCTCAAGTGTTTCACTCCCTCTCGTGTTTCTCTCAAGTAAATCAAACAGTCACTTAAGAAGTAGGCTCTGATACCACTGTTAATGTTTTGATCATAGAAGTAAATCAACACTTTTGAAGATTATATATTGATAATGAAAGAGAGTTACAATAGAATTGAAAGGTCTTGATATATTTAACTTTTGAACCTTATATATGCCTATTTATAGGCTTATAAAACTTGACATGATTGTTTAATTCACCTTTAAGTATTCTTACTTGTTAAGCTACTTAAGAGGTAAGTTTCCTTAAAGGTTAAGTCTACTTAATAGTAGAACTTTCTTAACCACTAAGTTTTCTTCATGGTTAAGTTTACTTAGTGACTAAGGTTACAAAATATCTTCATACTAAATAACAAAATTTAAGATACTAAATTCCAAAAACAATCTTAAATGGATTAACACCTACGAAATGCTAACAGCACCAAGATTGATATATTTTTGAAGAGTAATATTTTCCAATTCATCTCACCCGATGTTATTAATTTATTATTGACTATAGAGTGGTCAACTGACAAGTGGAGTTAGTTGTGTCATTTACATTATCCATAACAAACAGAAGAATTTCCTTCTCATGTCAGTTGTTGAATATTGATTTAGGAGATGGCAGTTCAAATTTGAAAATTCTGGAATTTGAATAGAAAGTAACTATTATACATAAATTAGTTTTTCCCATTCAGGCAATATTTCTGCATCCACCACTGCTTACCAGCACAATACCGAAAAAGACGAATGAAAAGTGGTATTTCATCTGTTGTCGCCTGTTCATATGGCTTCTCGTTATCCCAAACCTCAAGAGCTGTTATTTTGTAAGGTATTATCTCTACGGATCTATCTCGACGCGACACCTTCCAACGAGTGTGGAATCCTCGTTAGCGGCTTGACGGATATATCACGCACACCGAAACACGGAGACTATCACGGTGATAGACGTACAACTTAGAACGCCCCGACACGATGATTCTCTCCTCACGAAACTCACTGATTGCAATCAAGTTCGAGATCGCCTTTTGCTAATCGTCTGACAAATTCTGCAAAAGTCTTATAATTAATCGAATTAACCCTTAATTATACTGAAAGATTCTAGTTTGTCTAGGACAAATTCGAATCTTGCCCAAGGCCTATTCGAATTTGTCCTCCTAGACAAATTCGAATCTAGCCTAAATTCGAACATCACCATTCAAACTTACGTTTGAACTTATGTTTTATCTTATGTTTGATTTTATCTTTGAACTTTATGTTTGAACTTCTTGTAATACATTACACCAAGTTCAAACATACAAACAATCAATTATCAAACACACATAATCAAACATATATCAAACACTTGTTAATATACAATATCAAGTAAATAGTCTTACACAAAATGCTATCTAAACTTAGACTGCTATCGTCACACAGGATGTACTAACAGACTCCTCCTTGACGATAGCTTTTAACTTTTTTACATTTTGTCTAACTACTTGAACTATATAGACTACTACGTGCATATAAACCTATATCTATACATATTCTAACTATCTTCTGGAACTTCCTAGCTTCAGATCTCCATCCTTCGTGAAAGAAGATAGGCTGATCGTGTAGCTTCTTTAGGTCATCCTTGGATAGGTTTATTAGATGTAATGGATCATACACTCACAAAATAACTTTGTCTTGAGTATCTTCCATCACGGCTTCAGCAGTATCATTATCTACATACCACCACTTCATGTTACTTAGAACATCTTGTGGCATCGACTTCATAGGCACCTACTTCAAACACTTTACAGGCTTGTACACCATTCTAGCCCATGGCCTACCTGTATGTGGATCAATCCTTGTCTCATCTTCCACTCTCTTTCCCGTCCTTGGCTTGAGTCTTTCAAATTTTCCGGATCGGCCCACCTTTCTGATAATCTTGGCTATAACCTCAGCATAAGGATCCTCACCGATTATGACTAACTCTTTCCATGCTAACTCCTTTACTTCTACCTTCGGCAATGTATTAAATACTCTGAGCGTCCGCCTAAGGTATTGAAGTCCAACTCTTCTTTTCAGTATGAATAGCTGCAGTTCTCTGTCGAAGAACTAGCTTAAAATTCCACCTGATAGATTCTCGGAGCCCGGTACTCTCATTCTTCCTTTCATCTTAGGCTCTGCCCTCTTTTCTTCCTTTCAGAACCATATATTGAACAGTTCAGCCCTAGATGGTTCTTTCTTAGCTTCCTCTAGTTCAGAGTCTTCTACTGAGGCCGGCTTGATCTCGTCAATATCAATCACATTGTGCTCATTCTGCACGTATAACTCTGTGATAGGCTGTGAATTTACGATCACTTCATCAACATTATCGTCTTCATCTTCTATCACTTCATCATCTGATTTCCAATCAGCTATGTCCTCTGGCACAAACTCCCCTTCCTCCAACTCTTCAATATCATCTTCCAAATCAAATTCTATCTCTTCTTCTTCAATATCCATTAGAGCGTCAATCATCTCGCTCTCAATGGCCTTTGAGGAACTAGCCTCACCTCCTTCAACTTTTGACTGACTAGGCTCCCCCTGAACTTCAGCATGCTGAGCAGAAGAAAAATCTACTGGCTCACTATCTTTTCGTGCATCGGGATCATTTTCATCGTCATCTTCTCTTCTCTTGAGCATCTCTACAGCTGGTCTCCCCCTGAGCCTGAAGATTTTTCATTAGCTGCTCGAGGAGGGACTTCATGGTTCTGATCTCAGCAGCTTGATCAGCGAAAAATGTCTTCAATTCAATGTTTTCTTGATCAATCTTTGCATTATGCTCTTGAAGCTCGCTGAATGCTTTTGTGTGTTGGAAGATTTGGACTGTCTGGAAGTCCACTTTACTCCTAAGCTCTGAAAAATGCTAATTTTCAGTGTAGGTGGACGATGTGGATGGAACAGAAGTAATTGGAGATGGCGTGATTGGTGGTTGAGCGGATGGTTGAATATCAGGAATCCAAGGTTCTGGAGCAGAAGCAGATGAAGCTCCCTGCATAAACCTGTGCCTTTTGGCCCTTTGCCTAGGCACCAAAGGAGTAGTATCTTCAGCCTCAAAATTAGAGTCATCTTTATCTGAATCTCTGGCTGCTCTCTTTTCTGTCTCCCTTTCACTTACCACAACCCTGGATCCATATCTGCCTATTCTGACAACCGGATCAACCGTCTCTAGTGTTGCTGCTTCAACCTCTATCTCTTCAGCTTCTTTTGATGACGACTCAAAGGTGGTCATTGCTTGACCCTCTACTTCTGGTTGATATTCAACTATGTCGCACATAAGATCATCAAAACGAGCTGGAGGCTCTAAGATTGTATCAACTAGCTCAGCCGTAATCTGTTCTTGTGCCTAAGTCCCTTGAGCCCAGCGTCCGATGACGGACCTGCTTCCACTGACTGTTGTACCCTGCTGGAGCTTAGCCTTGAAGCCTGAGTAGATCTATCGTGAGCTCTTGGCCTCCTTCTTTGTTGTGTTGGAGGGCGTTGCTGTTGTTGTTGCTGCTGTGGGCGTACTTGCTGTGGCTGCGGCCATTCACCAGCCCAATTCTCACCCTCTGGGGCTTCAAAATCGGATTTACCACGGCACCAAAAAGAGGTGCATCCAATGGTCTAACCACATCAGCCCTACGGGCGTTATGGGATTGGCAATCTGCAAAAATTCTCTTATCAATCACTGCTGCACTCTGAATATCTGCTAGCTGCGGCAAGTTCGGCAAAAAATGGCGGATCAACATCATAACGAACCGCGGATACATTAGAAATCTCTCTCGAGCTGGAGTCGTGATCTGGTGCACGAACTCAGCGAAGAACATCTCCGAGAAGCTAAAACTTTTATTATATACAAATGCAATCATTGACGACTGCATCTTTGACACGATATAATCAAAACCGGCCTTCTTAGGTGCAAAGCACACCATAATGACATGTGCCAAGTACCTCCATTGGCCTATCAGACCACTCTTCATATATGAGGCTTTGGTTATATCCAGTCCATACCCCATTCTTAAAAAGGCTGCTTGCCTTACTTCCAATGTGAAGTCAATAGGCCCAGCTTCCTGTTCTACCGATCCCAGCTGCAAAACTCTTCGAAGCATATCTGCAGAAAATACAAGGGGCTGCCCAGTTATTCTTGTCCTTAGCACCGTTGGCGTCACGGTACAATCGACTTTCAAGTGATCACAAAACTGTCTAACATAAGGCAGTATGATTTGCACATTATGCGATAGTGCATATGAAACCCTTGAGTTTGCCAAAAAGTCCACCATCGGCCTAAATGCCTGAGCTTCAGGAAGCTCACGTTCTGGCGAAACAACCATATTATGCTTTTGAAAGAAAGCTCTTTCCCCCATATCTGCACAATAAACAGTAACATATATTAGACATGAATAATAAAAATGAAACTTGATTAAATTCAAATTTGTTTTAATTTGAACTTATGTAAGTTCAAAATCCAACACATATGAATTTCTACAAGTTTGACGTTAAAATTAGTCAAATATTTCGAGTTTAAGGATAAACTCGAATGACATGTTCGAATTTGACTTGAATTCGAGTTTGCTAACAAATTCGAATTTACTGACAAATTCGAACTAGATGAACAAAGTCGAAGTCGGTCACTTTCAAACACAAATCCAAGATTTAAACCCCATTAGACTTAGAAAATTGTATTCACTAGTCCTATTAGGTTCTAATCGAAGATATGTGTGACTAATTGGAGGTTTCACCGGTTAAAACCTTTGATTTTGAATCACTAAGTTTAAACCCTTAAAACCTCAATAAGTCGATTTTTGCTAAAATTGAGTTCTAAACTACCTAAATCTTGTATAATACTAGTGATTATACCTAGATTTGGTTGTAGAATCGAACACACGTGAACAAAACTTCAAGGAATAGTTGAAAGTTCGAAACGGCAAGTTCGAAGAATAAAGTCGAAGGCCCCCTGAGCAAATTCGAAGAAGGAAATTCAAATGTAGGTGACATTCATGAGTCACTGTTGACCTTTATATACTAACTACCTTCGAACTCGTATTAAATTCGAATTTACTGACAGTTTCGAATGTCAATTCGACTTTGTCTTAAATTCAAACATTACTTGAAATTTTGAAAATCTTTGAATAAAATTCAACTTTTTCGTGTAACGGAACAAACCATCCAAAATTTATTTACACTAAGCACAAGATTTTCACGCAATGTTTGTTTGTTCAACTAAAAATGCATCCTCAGAAACTTTGACCTTTTTTCTAAAATAAAATAAAATAAAATAAAATAAAGTAAAGTAAAAATAAAGTAAAATTTTGAACAAAATTTAAAACTTAAACTAATTTACAATACTTTTAAATTTACATCCTATACTACCAGAATATTTTTGGCGAGAAAGTCTAAAAAAGATTCAATCAGATAGCGGTATCAAATACGCACTTTCAATATCTTACTTTCACACTTAGGAATTTTTTATTCCTTTGATTATTTGTCGTGACACACAATTCTAGACGATTGTTGGTGTTATTTTCCCTTTAAACATTTTACACTTTGGAATATCTCTTGGCCTTTTTATTTATCAAGAAATTTCCTTACGTGACTCATACTTAGACATACTTTTATGATCAAGGCATACACACAATGATTATAACTTTTTGGTATTGCAAATTTTCTTTAAAAGGCAAACGTTGGACACAGTTCTGTATTTACATACAAGAGAGTGTCTTAGTTTTTCTTAAAGTTTATTTTAAAGCTAGCAAGACAGCGGTGACAGGTCTGTACCGACGTATAACAAAGCGACTTATCTTGCTAACTCGAGTCAAACCAGGGGCAATAGGTCTGTACTTACGTACAACAGAGTTACTTGTTTTGACTCTCAATTCAGTATCATGATTTTTTCTATTCTTTTCTTTTCTTTAAGATGTATATGATGTTGCTATACATCCCCTAGAAAATTTGCATACCTCATTTAGAATCAATGTCTGTATGTCTCTAACATAAAAATTAAGACCATTTGGTCATACATCTAAGTTAGTGACACGTCTGACTTTTTCTTGAATATTTTATTAGCTTTGAGATTCCCTTTGTGTATTATGCCTACCAACACAACAAACTAGAAAATGTATATCACTTAGAGTTTTAGGTGCATTATGTGTGAAAGTTTAACACTTAGAGATTGTATCAACTGTGCTAATTTTCGTCACTTTGAACCTATGTATCTAGGACTTAAATCATTTTCTGATATTCTCTTTTTTTTGAATTTTTTTATGGTTTTCTCTCTTTTTTTTTTTTTTGTTTTTCATAAATAAGAGAAAGAAAATAAACTAACCTACTAACTTACTATAAAAAGAAATTCTTCTAAGCTACTAAACTTACTATAAAAAGACAGAAATTCTACTGCTATAAAAAGAAATAAATTCTACTAAGGTCAATTTACTCTGGATTACGCATTCCGTTTAGTTGAACTAACAACTCAAAACGTGACTTATCAAAAGCTTTGGTAAATAAATCAGTATTATTATCTTCTGTTGCCACTTTTACCAGCTTACTTAAATTCTTTTCAGCACAATCACGTATAAAGTGGTGTCTTATGTCTATGTGCTTTGTTTTACTGTGTTTAACTGGATTATTAGTTATTGCAATAGTTGACTGGTTATCTATCCTAATAGGAGTATGAGTATAAGTCAAACCGTAATTTCGCAATTGTTGTTGTATCCACAAAACCTGTGAACAGCAACTATCAGCAGCAACATATTCGGCCTCGCACGTTGACACGGCTACCGAAGTCTGTTTCTTGGATTGCCAGGAAATGAGTCTCCCTCCAAGGAACTGCATCCTCCAATTCCAGATCACCATCCGCGTGATACCAAAGTCCCAGCTTCGGTTTCGACTTGAGGTATCTCAGAATCCGCTTTACAGCTTTCATGTGCATCTGTTTTGGATTAGCTTGAAACCTAGCACAAATACACACAGCAAACATTATGTCAGGTCTAGAAGCAGTTAAATACATAAGTGACCCAATCATGGCTCGATATAACGTCGGATCCACATCGGTGTCACTTTCTGTACCCGGTCCGAGATTATGATTCACTTGAATCGGCGTGCTGAAGTGAGCTATCAGCTTGGTTCCTTCCATCCCGAAGCGCTCTAGAATGTCATAGACATACTTCGTCTGATGAATAAACATGCCCTCCTTCCTCTGTTCGACTTGCAAACCCAGAAAGAAGTTTAACTCACCCATCGCACTCATCTCAAACTTAGACTTCATCACCTTTTCAAAGTCTGTGTACATCTGCTCGTCTGATGACCCGAAAATGATATCATCGGCGTACACTTGTACCAAGATGAAATGTTCACATTTTCTTTTCACAAACAGCGTACTATCTATTCTCCCTCTTTCAAACCCATTGTCTAAAAGATGATTAGACAGTGTCTAGTACCACGCCCTTGGTGCTTGATGTAGTCCATACAAAGCCTTATCTAACCGAGACACTCTGTCTGGATACTTCGGATCTATAAACCTGGGCGGCCATTCCACATACACCAGTTCCTTCAACTTCCCATAAAGAAAAGCACTCTTTACGTCAAGTTGATAAACCTTAAAAACCTTTGAAGGAAGCAAATGCTAGAAACAAACGGATTGCTTCAAGTCTTGCCACTGGCGCGAACATCTCTCTTGTACCTCGATCATCTCTCTTGTACTTAAAAACCCCAAGCCTTGCTTTGTTGCGAGTCACTATACCTCGATCATCTCTCTTGTACTTAAAAACCCACTTGGTTCCTATTAAAACTTCTCCTCGAGGTAACGGAACTAACTCTCACACTTCTAGTTTCCTAAACTGTGACAGTTCTTCCTGCATCGCTTCAACCCAAGAGTTGTCTTTTAGTGCCATTTGCACATTTTTCGGATCTACTTGCGAAATGAAACATGAGTGGAGGCAAGTATGAAAGGCCTCGGAGTCATTGATCATCGACAACAACACTGTGTTGTTATTCAAACTACTCCTAGTCCTCACACCAGCATTAGGATTTCCTATGATACTCTCAACTGGATGATCCTTGTTAATCCTTGATGTTTCTATCTCGTCAACCCTAAGATTATCTCCTAAGTTCGATCCTATCTCACCTAACAGGGGAAAGATTTCAGACTCTACATTTTCTTCCTCATGGACACTGTCTTCAGAGTTAGAACTTGTTGTCTGATTTTCGTTTGTAGGAGTTTCAGAACCATTTCTGCTTGAGATCTATCTTCTGTTGTAGGCTCAGAAGTTGATGGAAAGGTGGTCCTCGAAAACTTTGACCCTCGTCATTCAGATTTAATGACGACAAGTCTTGTTCGATTGTACCTGCATTTCCATCCAAAGGAATGTTAAATGATTCAAACAATTTGTCATAATCAAAAATCCATTCCGGACCAGTTTGGGGTTCATGTGTATAACTTGTGACATCAATGTTATACACAATCTCTACAGTACCATTTGATTTGTTAAAAACCCGTTTGTTTGGTGAGTTCGGCACATAACCTAGGAAGTATCCTTCGTCAGCCTTTTCACCAAACTTAGGTTGATGTTTCGTTTTCATTAACGTACATGGTACCCCAAATGGTTCGAAGCCAGTTAAATTTGGTGGCCTTTTATTCAAAACTTCATAACAGGTTTTATTTAATGATTTCACAGTAAGGACCCTGTTTAAAACATGACACGCGGTATTCACTGCCTCCTCCCAAAACATGGTAAGAAGCTTTGAATCCGAGAGCATTGTCCTTGTTGCCTCAATCAAAGTCCTGTTTTTCCATTCGGCCACCCCATTTTGTTGTGGCTCATATGGTGCAATAAATTGATGCACTATGCCCTTTGATAGGCAATATACACCAATAACTGTGTTTTTAAATTCCGTTCCGTTATCACTCCTGATTCGTTTAACTCGCATCCCGTATGAGTTTTCCACTTGGTCTAAGAAGCCGATGAGCTTGGCAGCTGTCTCGTCCTTTGTACCTAAAAAGAAAACCCAAGAAAATCGTGAGTAATCATCAGTAATAACCAATCAATACCAACTACCACCTATGCTTCTTTTGTTGATAGGTCCGAACAGATCCATTTGCAACAAATCGAACGTGGCAGCTATTGAGTTCTGAGTCTTGGACTTGTGTGCCTTCTTGTGCTGTTTTCCTTTCTTGCACGGTAGGCACTTGTCCTCAAACTGAAAACTCTTTATTGGAACACCTTGCCCTAGTCCATTTTTAGTAATGTAGTTCATCTTTCTCTGGTGCAAGTGTGCCATGCGTTTGTGCCATAAAACCGATTCCGTCTCTGAAGCTTTAGATAGTAGACAAATTGGTCCACTCGAAGATTCCGGCTTGTTTATGTCTAGCATGTACAGGTCATTCTTCCTTGGAGCCCTCATTAGTATCCACTCTTCAGGTACTTTGAATCCCGGCTTCAGCACTAATGCCTCAGTATCAGTGAAAAGTACTGAGTTATTCTTATCACAGATTTGAGATACACTAATGAGATTGTGAACCAGTTTATCAACGTGATAAACTTGATCCAGTTTGATAATCCCATTAGTGACCACTCCAGTACCGGTGATATTCCCTCCTTTATTGCCAGCGAATGATACAAATCCCCTATTCCCTCCCTTGAAGTCTGCGAGTAGACTTCTTTCCCCAGTCATGTGCCTGGAGCAACCACTGTCGACGAACCACTTGTTGTTTGGACCTGTAGTTATCTCCTGCACATGAAAGAAAAGAGGTTAGTTATCACGAGGAACCCAAGCCATGACTGACTTGGTAATACCATTCTCGTCCACATACTTGAACTCTTTCAAATACCCATCTCTCCTTTCAGGTGACTTGGGTTTTTGATTTTGAGCCTGTTGTGGTGCAGAGTGATTTAAGTTCACTCTCGGCCTTTGTGTAGGCATTTGCTGTGGAGCTCTTGAATAGTTTCGATTATAAGGCATTTTCGATTGATATCCCAAAGCTCTACCTTGTGTTTGATGTCTTACAGGAGTGTGTGACCTAACCGGAGTGTAAGCTCTGCTAGGTGTAGTACTCCTATAATTTTGTTGTGGTCCTGACCTAGATTGATTAATGACTCTATTTGGTGAATTAGTCCTAATCACTTCTTTGGGTCGACCTGACACAGGTGTTTGTTTCACAGCAGATTTTGTTGTGGCTTGCACAGTTTTCTCGGTGTTATGAGAACTACTTGTGCTTGCAACACTTGTAGAAGGTATATGTTGTTCCGTATTTCCAGTTTTAGGTGTAGAGTCTACTTTCCTATGTGGACAACTAGAAGCAACATGTCCCCTTTCATGATATCTAAACCAAGACATTTTGTCAATCGACTTTTTATGTGTGCCCTTTGACTTAGGTGTCTCACTAGTGTCTGGTTCTTTCGGCTCAACTATAGTGACTGGTTCCTCCTCTTGATCATTAAAGTCAATTTTGTCTTGTCCTACGGGCTTATCACTAGAGGATGGCACAAATTTGACCTTCTTAATCTTGACATTATTACTAGTCACCTTAGTTTCCTTATCCTTAACAATTTCAGACTTAGGTTCAGGTGCTTCCTCTGATTCAACTGGTTTTTCAGTTTTCTCCTGAGGTTGAGGTACATAGTTATCATTGAAAGGAGGAGGACTCTCATGATACCCTAGACCTACAGGTTTCTTAGACTCACGCTGTACATCTAAGATTTTTCCTAGGTTGAGTGATGAGTTCCTAAACTTTTCCAGTTTACTATTTACCTCGGCTACCTTAACCTTAGATTCTGCTAGCTCTACTTCTTTGGTCTTAAGCTCTTTGGTCAATGCCTCAACATGTTCATACATCAGTTCTAATCTAACACACTGCTCGCTCAGCTTGTCTTTTAGAACTATGACATCTTGTGCATCTGCCTTAAGCTTATTTCTAAGGTCTTCCTTTATATCTAAGAGGCTAGCATTGTCTGATTTTAAGGATTCATTCTGAGCAGTTATAGTTTGATGTGATTTTAGAACTAAGTTTAATCTATCGTTAGACGTAGCACACAAAGTACATAAATCACAGAAAATTGAGAAATTCAGAATTACCTTGGCGTGATCAGATTCCACATTGGCCATCTGTGCGGCGAACTCCAGAATCGTCTGATCTTCTGACTTTTCTACCAACATGGACTGATATCATTCTTATTGTTGTCCCCTGTCGTTTCCTCTGCTCCGTCACTTCCAGTCTCGGTTACTTCAGCCATAAAGGCTCTAGCGTTCGACTCTGGATGTGTACTCCAGTCATATGTTCCATCTAGCTGTCTGTCTGATGTGACATTGGATAACAGACCAGCAATATTTGCCTGACTGGTTGAACTACCCGGCAGATATCTCCCTTGAGATTGATTCTGGTACTGGTTCTGGGGGTTCTCTACTTTCGGTCTTTGACACTCTCTAGCGAAGTGTCCTAACCCTTGGCAGTTGTAACACTTAACTTTGGATTTATCAAACCCAATCTTATTGTTACTGACGTTGAGATTTCTGCCCGTCCTCTTGATGAATCTCTTGACTTGCTGAGTCACCATGGGCAGTTGCTATTGCAGATCCATTTCCTCTAGATCATCAGGATATACCTGATCATAATCCTCATCTCAAAGCGCAGGATCGTTGATTTTCCCTTGAACGCAATTGCCATAGGCGGCCACAAATGAAGCCAACAGATTCAGATGGTCTTCAGCTGATTTTGCGCTCATCGGCATCTTTGAATACCCTTGAGATGTAGATGTAGCCTGAGTGTGCTTTTCTTCTGGTCTAGAAAACCCTAAGAAAGCCCGACTCACTGAGTCTTCTGATTCAACCGGAGTCGATGTTTCTCCTGAAAAGAATGTTGTAGCCGTTTGCACGTCAGTTGCCCCTGAAGATTTGGATTTCCCAAAATACATGTCCGGATCCTGTACTTGTTCATAATCCCTCTCCTTCTTCAGCAATTCAAAGTGATAGGTGTAACACCCTACTTTTAAGACTAATGCCACATAGGACTTATAGTCCTTGTCATCCAATTATAACAACATCATCAAGGGTAAACAGCTAATTAACTACTAAACATCAACAACAAGCATAAAGTAACACGAGACGGGAACCAACCCCCGTCGGTAGCATCAGTCAACCACATCATGAGTAAAGGTTACAGTCACCCAAACGTCACTGGCTAATAAGCCAAACCACAAAATATCAGGACTACTTACGAAAGTAGTCACTAACTACTGTCCACGTGGCAGGTCTCAGCTACTGCCCGCTGTATCCCTAGCCTCAGTCCTCGTACCTGAGATCCACAGTTAAAACAACAGTCAGCGGAAGGCTGGTGAGTTACTATAAACAACTTTAAAACAGTTTATAAAATAGTTAGCACAATATAACGACCAGTAATCAACATGCGGCCGGCCTCAACTTCCTGACGCCTCATCGGGAGCGACCCGGCATAGCCTGCATAGCCCACTCCACAAAGTAGTGGGTTGTAAGGTCCACTGAGTTGGGAATGACCCAACAGGCCTCTCTACTCTGCGTATAGCAACAATACGCGCGATCCACGTGCTCTTCTATGTGCTAACAAATGTCAACGTATAAAAGGATCCACATCGGACCCGGATAATAAACAACAAAGTAAGTAACTCACCTGAAGCACGACTATAGTTTCGCTATCAACGGCAGTCTCTACAAGTCCCAGGTCTAGCTACGAACCCTGGCAACAATAAATACAACTACACTGTAACAACTAGCTACTGAACTCATAACGACTATACTACTAAACCCACTAGCTCAACATGAATCAACAAGCCAAGACACACGAGCGCGGCCAGGAGCACGGTCAGGATCGTGGTCGCGGGCCCCTCATCGCGGCCAGTCATCGCGGGCGCGATGACCCCGCGCTACCCCTCTTATCGCGGCCGTGTTCATCCGAGCGCGTCCGTGCTCGACCGACCCGCGATAAACATCTCGGGCGCGATCTACCACTAGCGACCACCCTTAGCCGCCTCACCCTGATCGCGGGCGCGACCAGGGGGGCGCGGCCGCGATGCAGCGACGAACAGAGCAGTTCATGCTCTGTTTTTATACAGCTACGGGAATCAGTTCCCAATCGAATTTATCTATCTCAGGGGTTACAAACTAACCCCAATTCACCTTAACTACTGAATATAACAATTCAACTCACTTTGATACGAATTACTAACCTTGAGAAGCTTTCCGGCCTTGAATTCGGTTTCCACTTGGAGAAGAAGGAGAAGAAGAAGGAGTCCAAACTCTTGATTATGGCTGCCTCTAATCCCCTTCAATCTGTTTCCCTACCACTGATCTGCTGGAGGAATACACGCACACATATACTTTCAATCTCTTGCAAACATGAAGAAAGGAGTATAAGCCATCGATATATATATATACGTTTCCGGTCCCGAACTCAATTAAAACGGGTACGGTACTCATTAATCACTAGGTAGACACCCGTTAACCCAATTAATCTCAAATCAACGACTTGGGTTTAGAATGTTAATTAACTCATAAAAACAACCCCAAATCCCCAATTACTACTAAACTGGTTATTATCTCAACCGATTAAAATTACACGTAATAGCAATATACTTTACCAACTCACGTGCATTTAGTCAATTAAAATCCACCAACTTGATAAGACAACTTTCAAGGCCAATAAATAAATTACACGTACCTGCTGCTAGATCCCGGGTGTTACAAATCCTCCCCTCTAGAACTGATCCCGTCCTCGGGATCTCAACTTAGGAGAACAAATGAGGATAACGCTGTCGCATGTCCGCCTCGGGTTCCCAGGTAGCACTGGAACCCTTATGATACCGCCACTGCACTAACACCAGTGGGATCTCCTTCTTCCGCAACTTTTTCACCTTGCGGTCTAATATAGCCTCGGGATGCTCAACGTATCTCAGCTGCTCGTCTATCTCGATCTCTGACATGGGAATCGTCTCCTCATGAGGGGCCAGACATCGCCGCAGGTAACTAACATGGAAGGTAGAGTGGACTCCATGCAATTCTGGAGGCAACTCCAATCGATAGGCCTGCGTGCCCACTCGCTCGACTATACAAAATGGCCCAATGAATCTCGGACTAAGCTTACCTCGTTTCCGGAATCGAATCACACCCTTCCACGGGGATACCTTCAGTAGCACCCACTCACCCACATCAAACTCTAACTCTTTGGTCCTCTTATCGGCATAGCACTTCTGTCGACTCTGAGCTGTCTGCAATCTCTCTCTAACTACTGCTATCTTCTCACTAGTCTGCTGAATGATCTCGGGACCTGTAATCTCTTTCTCTCCCACCTCTTTCCAACAAACAGGAGTACGACATTTACGACCGTATAATGCTTCGAATGGAGGCATCTTAATACTGGAGTGGTAACTGTTATTATAAGCAAATTCAACTAGCGGTAGATGCGAATCCCAACTACCACTGAAATCCACCACACAGGCTCGTAGCATATCCTCCATCGTCTGGATCGTACGCTCAGACTGGCCGTCAGACTGGGGGTGATAGGCAGTACTCATTTGGACTCGAGTACCTAACGCCCGCTGTAGGCTCTGCCAGAATGTAGACGTAAATCGAGCATCTCTGTCGGAAACTATCGAGGCTGGAACTCCATGTCGGGAGACAATCTCATACAAATAAACTCGAGCGAGCTGCTCCAATGTATAAGTCTCCCGGATCGGCAGAAAGTGCGCTGTCTTTGTAAGCCGATCTACTGTCACCCATATCGCATCATACCCACGTGGAGTCCGCGGTAACTTCGTAACGAAGTCCATCGTGATATGCTCCCAACTCCACTGAGGAATCTCTAACGGTTGTAAACGACCATGCGGTTTCTGGTGCTCGGTCTTCACCTGTAGGCAAGTCAGACAACGCTCAACGAACTCAGCTATATTCCGTTTCATACCGGGCCACCAATATAACACACGGAGATCCTGATACATCTTTGTACTACCAGGATGAATAGCAAGGCGAGACTTATGGGAATCCTCCAAGATCAACTGTCGTGCATCACCGGCCCTAGGAACCCAAACTCGACCCTGTCTCACATATAATCCTCGAGAGTCAGTCTCGAACTCCTGTAACTGGCCCAAAATGTGCTCCCTCCGGTGGTTCTCTGAACGCATCCCAATAGCCTGTGCCTCTCTATCAGGGTAGACGTCACCTCGACCCTGTAATTACGGGCTCGGCTCGAAGATCCGCGCTCCTTCCGGCTGAGCGCATCTGCTACTACGTTCGCCTTACGCGGGCGATACTGAATGTCGCAATCATAATCCTTGATTAAGTCTAGTCCCCGTCTCTGCCGCATATTCAGATCACGCTGGCTGAATAAGTACTGGAGACTTTTATGATCGGTAAACAAAGTAAACGGAACTCCGTACAGATAATGGCGCCAAATCTTCAGCGCAAACACGATAGCCGTCAACTCTAAATCATGGGTCGAATAATTCTTCTCGTAGTCCTTCAACTGGCGAGAAACATAAGCAATCACTTGGCCCCTCTGCATCAATACACACCCTAACCCTGTCCCCGAAGCATCAGTATATACGACAAAATCACTGGTGCCTTCAGGCAGGGCTAACACTGGAGTCTGACACAACCGACGTTTCAGCTCCTCAAACACGAACTCCTGATCCTCAGTCCACTCAAACGGAACTGACTGGCGAGTCAAACGAGTCAACGGTACTGCGATCAGCGCAAAGTCCTGGATGAATCGTCGATAATACCCTGCTAACCCCAGAAAGCTACGAATCTCTGCTACACTCCGGGGCCTCTCCCAGCTCATAATGGCCTCTATCATGGCTGGGTCTACAGAAACGCCCTCGCCGCTAACGACATGGCCTAGGAACTGGACTTCTCGAAGCCAGAACTCACACTTCGAGAACTTCGCGTACAACTTTTCTCGCCTCAACACACTCAGAATCTCTCGTAGGTGCGCCGCATGCTCCTCTATTGATCGGGAATATATTAGGATGTCATCTATGAACACCATGACAAACTGATCAAGATACGGACGGCAGACCCTATTCATCAGGTCCATGAAGGCTGCTGGGGCATTGGTTAGCCCGAATGGCATGACCAGGAACTCATAATGGCCATATCGGGTCCTGAATGTTGTCTTCGCTGTATCCTGCTCATAAACCTTCAGCTGATGATACCCCGAGTGCAGATCAATCTTCGAAAACACACTGGCCCCCTGCAGCTGATCGAATAAATCATCTATCCGCGGAAGAGGATAACGGTTCTTCAGCGTCACCTTATTAAGCTCGCGATAATCTATACACATCCTCATCGATCCGTCTTTCTTCTTCACAAAGAGAACTGGAGCACCCCACGGCGAAGTGCTCGGTCGGATGAAGCCACGGTCCAACAACTCCTGCAACTGACTCATCAGCTCCCTCATCTCTGTAGGAGCCAAACGATAGGGTGCGCGTGCAATGGGAGTAGCACCTGGCACCAACTCTATACGAAACTCTACCTGTCTGTCCGGCGGCAAACCAGGTAGCTCCTTGGGGAACACATCGGGGAACTCATAAACGACATCGACGGTCTCTATACTCTGCTTCTCCTTCTTCGCATCAACTACATATGCTAGAAAGGAGGAACAACCCTTGGCTAAACAACGACTAGCCTGAATCGAGGAAATGAGGCCAACACTGCCCCTACTGCGCTCTCCGTACACAGTAATAACACGATCCTCAGGAACCGGTAGCCGAATGATCTTCTTAGAACAAGCAATGTCAGCACGCTGAGAAGCTAACCAATCCATACCTATTATGGCATCGAAACTACCGATCCCTATAGACAACAAATCGATCCTAAATGGATAACCATCTATCTCTAATATACACTGGGCATAGACGTGCCTAACAACAGAAGCACTGCCATCGGCAAGCTCTATAACTAAGGGCTCAGGCAACTCAATAGGCGAAGTAGTAAAATATGCAGTAAAGGCAATTGAAACAAAAGAACGATTCGCCCCGGAATCAAACAACACTCGGGCACTATGACCATTTAGAATAAACATACCCGAAACCACGTCAGCTGTATCTCGAGCCTCCTCCGCTGTCAACTGGAAAACTCGGCCTCTGGCTGGAGGAACAGTATCTCTACACGCTGAAGAACCAACAGAACTCTGACCCTGGGCCAGTGGTCTCGAATCTCCCTGCCGCGGAGCTATACAATCTCTCGACTGATGACCAGGCCGCCCGCAATTAAAGCAGAGCGGGTCTCTCGATGTACATCCTGAGTGGGTGTGGTCGGGCTGGCCACAACGGAAGCAACGCACATGGCGGGGATCACACTCCCCGGTGTGCCTCTGACGGCACCTCCTACAGAACCGTTCCTTATTAACTGACCCCAAGCTCGACGCTCCTCGCCTCTGCTCGGATCCACCAAACCGACTGCCCCTATCATCGGGTCTGCGATCTAATCTCTGTGAAGACCTATCTCTCTGCCTATCCCCTCCCTCTGACTCGGTACGCCGACGGTCATCACCTCTAGGCTGAAACTGGCCGGAGCGACTATCTCTATCTTTGTCTCTACCTCGGTCGGAACCTCCAACATGTCCGGCTGACTGAGTAACTCGCGGCTGCTCTACCACTGGATCTCTACGAGATAACTCGCTCTCTCGTCTACGGGCTAACTCGACTGCCCTGGCATAGGTCGGAATGTAACCGGTGTCAATGAACTCCCGGATCTCCTTACGCAACCCCATCAAGAACCTATTAATCTTCCGGGACTCTGTACTAATCTGAATAGGCGCAAACAAACTCAAATCGATGAAAATCTTTTCATACTCATCAACTGATCGCTGTCCCTGGGACAATGTCAGAAAGTCAATCTCCAGCTGAGCCCTGCGGTCCTCGGGACAGTACTGCTCCTCGAAACGAGCTCTGAACTGACTCCATAACATCTCATACGCCTGTCCGTCTCCCATCATATCTCTGACCGTACGTCACCACTGCTGTGCGCTAGTCCGTAACTGGGCACTGGCGAATGTCGTCATCTGATCCGGGTGGCATCCGGTGATGCGAAAGGCCATCTCCATGTCCTGCAGCCAATACATGGCCTTAACGGCCCCAGGCTCACCATGATACTCTGGCGGGTGTGCAGCAAGGAATTCCTTATACTTACATCCCTTGCCTGCCCCTCGTGACGGTCCAGCTCCCGAATCTCTGCCCCCGCCTGTCCTCTGGGTCTGGGACTGGATAGCCTCAGCACGGCCTTTCTCATAGGCCTCCTGTAGTCGCCGAGCGAACTCCTCATCAGATACTCATCCCCTGATGGGACCCTCGGGTCTCTGCTCATCTGCCATAAGATCTCTGCATATAATAAACAACATTACTATAATGATAATAGCATAATTCTACAATTCCTTAGACCTACTCATCAGAGATCAAGCCCAAGGATCTAGACACTGGTTTAAGCCTAAGCATCGCTAATGATACTTAAACCTTAAACTAATGCTCTGATACCAAGCTGTAACACCCTACTTTTACGACTAATGCCACATAGGACTTATAGTCCTTGTCATCCAATTATAACAACATCATCAAGGGTAAACAGCTAATTAACTACTAAACATCAACAACAAGCATAAAGTAACACGAGACGGGAACCAACCCCCGTCGGTAGCGTCAGTCAACCACATCATGAGTAAAGGTTACAGTCACCCAAAAGTCGCTGGCTAATAAGCCAAACCACAAAATATCAGGACTACTTACGAAAGTAGTCACTAACTACTGTCCACGTGGCGGGTCTCGGCTACTGCCCGCTGTATCCCTAGCCTCAGTCCTCGTACCTGAGATCCACAGTTAAAACAACAGTCAGCGGAAGGCTGGTGAGTTACTATAAACAACTTTAAAACAGTTTATAAAATAGTTAGCACAATATAACGACTAGTAATCAACATGTGGCCGGCCTCAACTGCCTGACGCCTCATCGGGAGCGACCCGGCATAGCCTGCATAGCCCACTCCACAAAGTAGTGGGTTGTCAGGTCCACTGAGTTGGGTATGACCCAACAGGCCTCTCTACTCTGCGTATAGCAACAATACGCGCGATCCACGTGCTCTGCTATGTGCTAACAAATGTCAACGTATAAAAGGATCCACATCGGACCCGGATAATAAACAACAAAGTAAGTAACTCACCTGAAGCACGACTATAGTTTCGCTATCAACGGCAGTCTCTACAAGTCCCAGGTCTAGCTACGAACCCTGGCAACAATAAATACAACTACACTGTAACAACTAGCTACTGAACTCATAACGATTATACTACTAAACCCACTAGCTCAACATGAATCAACAAGCCAAGACACACGAGCGCGGCTAGGATCGTGGTCGCGGGCCCCTCATCGCGAGCGCTATGACCCCGCGGCTCCCCTCTTATCGCGGCCGTGCTCATCCGAGCGCGTCCGTGCTCGACCGACCCGCGATAAACATCTCGGGCGCGATCTACCACTAGCGACCACTCATAGCCGCCTCACCCTGATCGCGGGCGCGACCAGGGGGGCGCGGCCGCGATGCGGCGACGAACAGAGCAGTTCATGCTCTGTTTATATATAGCTACGGGAATCAGTTTCCAATCCAATTTTATCTATCTCAGGGGTTACAAACTAACCCCAATTCACCTTAACTACTAAATATAACAATTCAACTCGCTTTGATACGAATTACTAACCTTGAGAAGCTTTCCGGCCTTGAATTCGGTTTCCACTTGGAGAAGAAGGAGAAGAAGAAGGAGTCCAAACTCTTGATTATGGCTGCCTGTAGGTCCCGAGAGGTTCCCAAAGTATATAGTTATAAGCTGTAGAGGGGGGGTGAATATAGCAATTTAAAAACTACACACTCTTTTCTCAATGTTTGTATGTATTATCAACAATTTGTTAATTACAAACAAGCTTGAATGCGGAATAGTTCAAGCTGAGATGACAGATACAACAGTATGCTTACTAGTCTAAGACAGACTCGAACTAGTATACAATGAATACACTCACTAAGAAGCACTCACTATGTTTACAAGACTTAAGGAACAGCTTAGGTAAAACAGCTTAGACACACAGATGCTGGTTTACAGAAGACTTGCATGCATGAAGATCACACTTGCATGTTCACTCTTGGTTTAAGCACTTAGCTTTCTTCACACTTCTTTCTGACCTTAGAAGCTTCCTTTTATACTCACTTAGAGGATCTCAGAGAAACATCTTCATTGGACAGAATGAAAAGGAAAAGTCTTGTTGAAAAGACAACATAACCTTTTCTGTACTATTCTGAAAAGCAGACTTGTCTTCACATGTGCAGAATTTTTGTCTTTTTACTTTGTCTACTGTTGCATTGCCTTTAACTAATTTAGGAATGTCAACTTTGCGTCTTTCTTCCCTGTAAAGGCCTATTTTGATATAAGAAAAAGGTCTGTCACCCTTTTTCAAATATCCTTTTGTCTTCATGTTACAGAACAGCGTGGGCAGGCTGAGCAGTTCTGTTTTCCACTTTGTCTTCGACTTTGTAAACTGATCTTGTAGTCAAAAACAATACATGATGACTTGGAAACAAATTCCATAAAGTGTTTAGCCTGTTCACAAAGAACAGGTTCTGTTCACAAAGAACAGAACACTTTAAAAATGCCCAAGCTGCTCAACAGTGTAGAGCAGCGTAGACAGTTTATGTCCAGCCTGATCAGCAGACAGAGCAGCTTGGACAAACTGTCTTAGTTGCAACACATGCAACATATAGAACAGCTTTAGACTGATATTGCAAATCATTTTCAGGTTTCAATAAGGCATATAACAGGCCTTAAATTCAACCTTCAAATGCATCAACAGGTTTGATTATAAAATCTCCCCCTCAGATGTAGAACAGGTTTGACTGAGGCCTTTTTGTGCCTAACACTGCCTCTAATCCCCTTCAATCTGTTTCCCTACCACTAATCTGCTGGAGGAATACACACACACACATATACTTTCAATCTCTTGCAAACATGAAGAAAGGAGTATAAGCCATCGATATATATATATATATATATATATATATACGTTTCCGATCCCGAACTCAATTAAAACGGGTATGGTACTCATTAATAACTAGGTAGACACCCGTTAACCCAATTAATCTCAAATCAACGACTTGGGTTTAGAATGTTAATTAACTCATAAAAACAACCCCAAATCCCCAATTACTACTAAACTGGTTATTATCTCAATCGATTAAAATTACACGTAATAGCAATCTACTTTACCAACTCACGTGCATTTAGTCAATTAAAATCCACCAACTCGATAAGACAACTTTCAAGGCCAATAAATAAATTACACGTACCTGCTGCTAGATCCCGGGTGTTACAATAGGCCCTCAGCGTTCCTATGATATTTTCTAGAGTTAGAGTATAGAACTTTTCTTCATCATGCTTTATCAGTGCCACGTACATCTCCCATTTGGCTGGTAAAGCATCCAGAATTTTCACAATTTTCTCTGTCTCACTATACTCCACATCGTGGTTGTCTAACTCAGTCAGCAGGTGATAGAATCGAGTAATGGTCTCATCTAGCTTTTCATTTTTCAAAGCCTTGAAAATCGTGAACTGTTGTTTGAGCATTTCCATTCTATTTTTCCTGACCCTCGGATTACCTTCACACCTTTTCTCCAAAGCATCCCACAGCTCTTTTGCTGTTTTTTGATTGCGGAAAGTGTGCAAGATCTCCTGAGGTAAAGCCATTCTAATGATAGCGAATGCCCGGTTTTCAGCCTCATAGAGCTTCTTATCATCGTCCTTCATCTTTGAATATGACAAGACTCTTTGTCGTCCTTCAACCTCAGCCGTAGATGGAATGTATCCCTCATCTATACAAATTCACATCCTCATATCATTAAATCTAGCGAAGTCGGCGAACCTATCCTTCCACCAATAATAATCCGCCAATTTCATCAACTTTGGTGGAGAATTTTCTTTTCTGACCTCGTGGTCCATCTCAATAAACCTTTGTAGACTTGTCATTGTTTCAAAAATTTTTGAATTCAAACTTAATTAATTTAATTCAAAATTAATTTAAATTAACACTTTCTAACCTGAGTTAGTTCGAATTTAATTAATTTTAAACTGGTTTGGAGTTAAATTCGAGATTAAGTTTGAAGTCCAACTAAATTCGAAATTAATGGCAAACTCGAAGGTCTGAATAAACTCGAAATCCCTAATTCGAATTTAGAGTAAATTCGAAATCTGAGCAAATTCGAAATGGCCAAACTCAAATCAAACCCTAAGGAACTTCGAAAGGAGCGTATTTGACTGACAAACTCGAAATTAGAGTAAACCCTAATACCCCCTTTGATACACTCGAGCGCCGCAAGTTCGAAAAACGGCTAATAATTCGATTTTTTCAAGGTTTCATATTAAACCAATATTTTTAAGGCTAAAAATATTGATTTCGACCAAAATCTTGAACGAATGCAATTTATTTTTCGATATCTTACTTGATAAACTCGAAAATCCTCCAAAAATGTGATTTTAACCGTCCAAAATGTCAAGAAACCACAGATGTTTCTAGTGAACACGAAGAACACCAAGAACACCCAATGGCTCTGATACCACTTGTAAGGTCTTAACTCTACGGATCTATCTCGACGCGACACCTTCCAATGAGTGCGGAATCCTCGTTACCGGCTTGACGGATATATCACGCACACCGAAACACGGAGACTATCACGGTGATAGACGTACAACTTAGAACGCCCCGACATGATGATTCTCTCCTCATGAAACTCACTGATTGCAATCAAGTTCGAGATCGCCTTTTGCTAATCGTCTGACAAATTCTGCAAAAGTCTTATAATTAATCGAATTAACCCTTAATTATACTGACAGATTCTATTTTGTCTAGGACAAATTCGAATCTGGCCCAAGGCCTATTCGAATTTGTCCTCCTAGACAAATTCGAATCTAGCCTAAATTCGAACTTCACCATTCAAACTTATGTTGGAACTTATGTTTTATCTTATGTTTGATTTTATCTTTGAACTTTATGTTTGAACTTCTTGTAATACATTACACCAAGTTCAAACATACAAACAATCAATTATCAAACACACATAATCAAACATATATCAAACACTTGTTAATATCTAATATCAAGTAAATAGTCTTACACAAAATGGTATCTAAACTTAGACTGCTATCGTCACACAGGATGTACTAACATATTTCATCAGCATGCTTCTCAACCAAATCAGCAAAACGCAACAATATTCGAGATCTTTCCTGGACATATATGAGGAAGAAATAAAATACTGATAGCGCCATATGACTTCATATACTTCATGACAAGAAGAAACTAGGTAATAACAGATTTGAGAAGGCTGAAATGTTGAATGCATATGACTCCCTTCTTGAGAGGAACAATAAGAAGCCAAACCACCAAGTCTAGAGAATCCACATAGAAAAATTAATAATCATGATGTCCCATTATATGATGAACTATATATACTTTTGGTTCTTGTGTGAAATATTGAGGTATGTTGTATTCTCTACTCTATTCATCTTTCCATGTTTAATGTATCATTTAAACGATCGTTTGGCATTGTTGTGCTAAAAAATGTTTCCAATGAAAGTGGAAGTTCCAAATTATAATGCCAGACATTCTCTGTTAAGAATCTTTTAACCGTTTGACGGAAGTTCATTTATCTTCGTTCGACGATAAACGAAAGAACACAAAGTTTTGTTCATTTAATAAAATGAATGACCATGAATATAGACTGCGTTCATTCATTTATGTTCATGAACGTTCGGTTACGTTCATTATTCGTTCGTTTATTTATAGTGAGTTCTAACATTTATATTGTATTTAATCTATATATATATATATATATATATATATATATATATATATATATATATATATATATATATATATATATATATATATAGGGGGTTCATTGGAAAATCAACGTGTACCGGAAAACTTCAGAAAACCTCCATGCACTGCAAATCCCTTCAATGCATCACGATTTTTATTAAGGGTAATTAGGAAAATTAAAATTATTTTATTCTAAAATTAAACCTCTTTTAAATAAGGAAATTCCATGATTAAAAAACCTACCAAACCTATAATCAAGCAATTAATTTTGAACCAAATCATTTTCAAAATTTGAATCCTCTATCATCCCCATCCTCTCCACCGCTGCCATCACCGGCTGCGCCGCCGCCGCCTTCACCGCCACCAACACCAGTAGTTCTAATACCACCGTCGTTTTGTGATTAATGTTTGTGAGTATTAATAGGTTTTGAAGGTTTGAAGTTATTGAAGGTTGTGATGCATCGTCATTTTGTAACGCCACCACTGCCTGCACCGTCATTTTTGTGATGAACGTTTGTGAGTATTAATCCATTTTGAGTATTAAAGTTCATGATGTATAGTCATTTTGTGAGTATCAATCGCTTTTGAAAGTTTAAAGTTATTGAAGGTCGTGATGCATCGTCATTTTGTGAGTATCAATCGGTTCGAATGGTACGTGAACGCGAAGGATGCTTGGTCTCGTTTGAAGGATGGATGAATAGGAATGACATGAATATGAATATGAACGATGACGAAGACGACGATGCATCAACATCATCATAATTTTGAAAATTTAAGTTAGAATGTATTATCGTTTTGTAATTTTTAGTTTTGGATGTGTATGGTTTTTAAATTTTGAATTATGTATTTATTAATTCTGAAATTTTAAATTTTGAATATAAGATTGATGAAAGTATAAATTTTGGAAAAAAAATATACCTGAAATACCCCTATGCATATTTTTTTAATTGCATCGTGATGCATTAATCTAATATCGCATATGCATCTAATCTAAGGGCTACGATTGATTATTCAACGTTTTCCGATTCATATTGGTTTTGGATTGAACCCGCCTATATATATATATATATATATATATATATATATATATATATATATATATATATATATATATATATATATATATATATATATATATATATATATATATATATATATATATATATACATATATATATATATATATATATATATATATATATATATAGAATAAGGTTCCCCTGCATACCAAACAAAATCTCGCGTATATAACGTACACCATATATGCAATGGTATTATAGTGACCATTCACATTACTTAATTGACCATTCACAATACTTAATTGATCCTTCACAAGAATTATTTAACTATTTATAATTCTTCTACACTTATTTGATCATTTACAACACTTATTTAACCATTCATAATTCTTCAACACTTATTTGATCATTCACAACACTTATTTGATCATTCACAAGAATTATTTAACCATTCACAATATTTATTTGATCATTCATAACACTTATTTGATCATTCACATGAATTATTTGACCATTCACAATATTTATTTCATAATTGACAATAATTATTTGACTATTTACACTTCTTCTAACTTATTTTATCACACACAACACTTATTTGATCATTCATAAGAACTATTTGACCATTCACAACACTTATTTGATCATTCACATGAAATATTTGACCGTTCACGGTATTTATTTCATCATTCACAATAATGTTTTGACTATTAACACTTCTTCTACACTTAATTGATCATTTACAATAATTATTTGACCATTCAAAATATTTATTTGATCATTCACAACACTTATTTATCATCCACACAAATTATTTGATCATTCACAATATTTATTTGATCATCAGAACACTTATTTGATCAGTCACAAGATTTATTAGACCATTCACAACTCTTATATGATCATCTAAGTGTTGTGAATGATCATTTTATAAGTATTATGAATGGTCAAACAATTTATGTGAATGATCAAATAAGTGTTATGAACGATCAAATAAATACTGTGAATGGTCAAATAATTCTTGTGAATAATGAAATAAATGTTGTGTGATCAAATGAGTGTATAAGAAATGTAAATAGTCAAATAATTGTTGTGAATGATCACATATGTGTTGTGAATGATCAAATAAATACTGTGAATGATCAAATAATTTTTTTTGAATGATAAAATAAGTGTTGTAAATGATCAAATTAATACTATGAATGGTCATATAATTCTTGTGAATGATCAAATAAGTGTAGCAAAAGTGTAAATAGTCAAATAATTATTGTGAGTGATGAAATAAATATTGTGAATGGTCAAATAATAATGTGAATGATCAAATAAGTGTTGTGAATGATCAAATAAATACTATGAATGGTCAAATAATTCTTGTGAATGATCAAATAAGTGTAGAAGACTTGTGAATGGTCAAATAAGTGTTATGAATGTTCAAATAAGTGTAGAAGAAGTGTGAATGGTCAAATAATTCTTGTGAATGATCAAATAAGTGTTGTGAATGATTAAATAAGTGTAGAAGAAGTGTAAGTAGTCAAATGATTATTATGAATGATCAAATAAATACTGTGAATGGTCAAATAATTATTGTGAATGATAAATTAAGTGTTGTGAATGATCAAATAACTACTGTGAATAGTCAAATAATTCTTGTGAATAATCAAATAAGTGTTGAAGAATTGTGAATTGTCAAATAAGTGTTGTGAATGATCAAATAAGTGTAGAAGAATTGTAAATAGTTTTACAATTTTTTGATAGATCAAATATGTGGTGTGAATGATCAAATAAGTGTTGTGAATGATCAAACTAATGTTGTGAATGATCAATTAAGTAATGTGAATGTTCATTTTATAGGTGATGTGAATGGTCACTGTAATTACGAAAATACACTTCCAGCTAAAAAAAGAGGGACGCGCATGAAATTTTCAACTTTTGATCACAGACCTTGTTTTTTTTTAATCTTATGGCTTTGGAAGGGTACCTTTGGTACACTCAATTCTCATGGGTACTTTTTTAAACCTATATATATATATATATATATATATATATATATATATATATATATATATATATATATATATATATATATATATATATATATATGTGTGTGTGTGTGTTATTAATATTAAATAATAAATTAATTAAATACATAAATTTAACAATTAAATTTCAAACTCTAGTACAGGTATGATTGGTGACATCGAATGAAAGATAAAAGAGGATTCAATTGATTCAAGGTTGTTAATATAGTATTATAAATTGAGTTTCCTGTTTTTTAATTCATTATGTTGTAACTCGTCCCAGTAATAATCAGTACTCAATTCAATGATTTCAGCACAAAATCCAACACAATAAGAATGTTAACACTCTATTATCGATATGAATATTGAGAGAATAATTTCAAAGAAAGTGACGGCCGTATTTTGCTATTTCAGAATAATGCCAAATCTTGTGGGAAACCCAAGGTGGGGTTTCCCTTACATCATTAATTCAACTTTCAGAGAATTACAAAACAGCCCCCCTAAACTTCTAAATCTACTAAAGTAAATTACAAACAAAAGGAAATAATAGATATAAATTACATGGAAATAAAACTAACTAATTATTACAAAATAAATTTCACATGATCGAAATTTGAAGTCTAACAATCTCCCCCTTTTCGATCACTGTGGATAACAACGGGCATGATCAGTACTTTCTCTGAGGCCAAGGACGACGTCGAATCGTCGAGTCAATTGCATGATATGTAGCCTTTTGTTGATTAGTTCGATGTCGCTGAGGATGTCTTGTATTTCCTTTGGATTTCATTTAAGCTCCAAGATTGGTTGAGCATTGTCTTCTTGCAGTCGCTTGTTGAGCTCGGCTCTAACCATCTGAGTGTACCGTCGGAATAACAAGGCAAGTACTCAATGCGCATGAACCTCTTGTGCCCTTTCTGATTCAAAAATATAGTCCCCTGCTGGCCTCCCATCAGAACTTTATATGTTGGATAGTGATCAAGAAGAAAGATGTCCTGTTCTGGGGCCTTAAGTCCAACTTTGACCATGCAGCTCTCAATCGCCATTTGAAAGTCCCTTAAGCACTTGATAATTGAGCGTAGATTCATGCTTTTTGTCAGGGCGGCGACGGCAGTGACGTGAGTTAAACGCTTTTTGATTTTATTTTTCAGCTTGTTATGGAGAAACTCAATATCGTCAATGTTCACAAAATCCAAATCATTCTCATGCAAAAACTGAACAGATCCATCTTCTCTGAGAACTTTGAATGTAGGAGTGAACACTCGAGCTCGCTTATACATGTGGATGTTATTGATCTTTATAATCTTTGATTTAGACCAATATTCAGATTTAGGTCTTTTGTCCTTTAGCATCATCTGATTGTATTCTGCCTGTTCAGCCCGTGATGCATCAATTATAACCATGAACAGGAGTCTGCTATAAGACCCTGGACTCTTTATAAATACCATCTTGAATCTTTCTTCAAGATATGGACTCTGGAACTCCTCAGCTGGAAATTTTCTCAAGAAATCCTTTAAGCCCTGAACAGGAGGTTCCTCTAGCTCGGCAGGAGGAGCTTCAAGCAGTTTCAGAATACGACCTCGACGGTCCTTCCTTAAAGCTTCCTTTTCCTCTTCGGTCATAGTGTGCACCTTTCCATTTGAGTACCACCTTACCCATTCTTAATCATTTATGTCGTGCCTTGGAGTAACATCAGCCCTTGTCTCAAAGTAATCTACAGTTCTGGGGCCTGATGACTCAGCTGTTTGGGTTTGGGGTTGGGCTTGAGGTTGAGGAATTGATTGGACTTGTGGAGTTTGTTGGACTTCTGGGAATTCTATTTGAGTTGGGGAGGGAGCTTTAATGGATGATAGTACTTCATGTTGGGGTACATGGGTTGGAGAATTTAGAAATTCAAATGAAGAGGATGATTTCTGAGGTGACTCAGGCTCAGGCTTAGGGATTATCAAAGGATAGTCTTGGTCATTATCGAAGTCTGTCTAAGACACCAATATGACCACAACTTTTTCAAATATAGGATCATGTTCCACCATAGCCCATAATGGATCTACCTCTACTGGGCCTTCCTGAGCCCTTGAACTACCTTCCCCATACCCTTCTTGCTCAGCCTCTGCTTCCCCTATAATCAACATTTCACCCTCAGACTGAACCGTGGGGCATTTCTCCCCCTCATGATGATCAGGGTTGTCCTGATCATCATGCTTCCTTTTGTGGGATTCAGCCTGAGGACGTCACTGCAACTCTATTACTGCAGATTCCAGTCGGTCAAACCTTCCATTTAATTGTTCTTGAACTTGAAACACTAGCCTTTTAAGATCATCGATTTTGTCGGAGAGTGCAGCTATTTGTGCTTGGACTGATTGAGTACCCGGTGGCAACTCCTGAGTGGCAACACCCTTAACCTTTAAAAATGAGAGAAGGGTGGTATGTTGTTCCTCAAAAGCGGCCTTAAGGGCGTCCAGGTCAGCCTGGGAGACTAACTCGGCATCACGGATAGCTGTCGTTAGTATCTTGGGAGTGATCCTGAGATGGTCTGAGGTTGATGGCGTTGGTTGGTCAACAACAGATCTTCCTTCCATCCTTTCCGCAACTCCTTTTAGGAGTGTAGATCCGGAATTTGTGGGAGCCGCCACGGAGGCGGCTCTTTCATGAGTGGATGCCACGGAGGCGCCGTGCAACGTGTTACAGGGTGGGGAGTGAGTTGTGATCAAAGGAAGGTTGGTCACTGGGGGCGACATGTGACCTATTTCAATATCACCTCTCTCCGAGTGAGAGGGTGATGGTTTATGACCTGATTCCCTGTGGAATGAAACAGTTTCCCGTAGAGGGGAAACCGAGTAGATGGTTAGGGTTTCTTCGACCACTGGACTAGTGGTCTTATGTGGCGTAGTCCGGCTAATGGGGCTGTAGGCACCCTCAGATATGTTACCCTCTGCCCTCATTAGGTCAGAGTTGGTCCTTTCAGAATCGACCGCCTCTGCCTGCTCACCTGCTGCTCCCTCCCTCACTATAGATAGCTCCCTCTCCCCAGTACCCAATATATTTTCCATGGCTGCCTCGACTCCCTCGTCCTCACTCATATGCATCTCACCTTCGGATTGGTTAGGCTCGGTCGGTTCTGACTGAGCCTCATCCGGATACACGACCCGAATATACTCCAGAACCCTTTCTGTCTGATCCGCCAGATGAAGTAGTGATAGACGGATGTCCATTACCGGGACATCTGTAGAATCTGCAGGAATTTTTATTCTTTGAAGCGCAGCAGTGATGTAGACGTCGGCTTCGGGGCGTTTGTGGATATCATTGTCTTGGTCCATAGCGAACTGTATGAACAGTTGGAGGAATCGTTGGAAGGGTATGAATCTTTGTCCTCTTTTTGTTCCTCGTTCTAGAACTGCCCGCTTCAATTCTTCAAAAATAAAAGTTGCGTAGTCGTAGTGTCTGTCAAAGGCAAACGCACCAAACATGGCTAGTACTTGTATGGAGGCCGAGTCATGGCCGGAATGTTTACCGGTGAAGCATTTATTGATTACATCGAAAAGGACCCTCCAGTGGGACTCGAGTTGCTTGGTCCGAAATTCTGAAGGCCTAGTGAGTTGGTCATCATAACCAATGGTTAGGATATCCTGAAGTGTTTGAGCAGGTGTGGGAATGGGGGGCAAATGCGTATTTATGAATTGAGAAGTTTTCGGCTGGGAGGCATAGAATGTGGCGAATGGCTTCGACGGTGAGTTTTATGGGAACGGAGTCGATGAATGTGGTGAAGTGAGGTTCGGCATCATTAACAAATGTGAGATGATGCCAGATTTGTTGTAGGTAAAAATGGGTACAGAATTGGCAGTGGTTAGGGCGTAGAAGAGTGGGTGACCTTTAAGAATATCAAATGTGATATCCTCGGCTTCATGGCGTAGGATGGAAAGGTCAAGCTGCCAGTTGTGAGGTGCAAATTCAGCGAACTGGGTAGATGGTAGAAGGGATTCTTCTGGCAGCTGAGCATTATTATTGGGTAGCGGAGGATGGGGGATGGTTAAGGTGATTTGTTGATCCATGAGTACTGTAAACGTGCAACAATGTTAGTTTATCAAACTTGAAATAATGAAGCATTGATACCAAGTCTGAAATAAGCATGAATTTGAAACTGTCTATTCTGTTTAAAGCATCGGGTCTTTTATCAGTAGAATGTAAGTTCTACCGAATAAAGTCCAAAGTCGATCGTTGAGAGACCAATGTTAGAATAGACATTTTCACTCAAACATTTATCCTAACTCTAATCAATGGTGCATAGGACATGAAATATTTTTGTGATTTTTTATTTTTAGTGAAATGCAAAAAAAATCAAAAAATTAAACAAAATCCTAAGTGCTGAATTTCGGATGACCCGAAATTCGGATGAATGGAGGACCGAATTCGAGTGCATGTGAAATTCGGATTAAATGGTCCGAATTTCTGGTGGGATAGAAATTCGGATGTAATGATGCATTAATGCATTAAGTTATAAACTAAGTATGAAACTAAAATATGGGGGTGAACAGAAATTTGGATGGATCCGAATTTCGGATGATGAGTACTATGATGAACACTTAGAAAATAAACATGAATGTCACAAATTCGGATGGGAACCGAATTCGTGTGGACCCGAATTTCGGGTGAGCCGAGACAGGTACTTAGTTGCGTAAAACACACAATTGATATTATATGAGTCCATCCGAATTTCGGGTTGAAACATATAATATACTTGTAATTTTTCTAAGTATTGCCTATTGATCCGAAATTCGGATGGGTCCAATAAGTGAAGCACTTAACTGAAATTTTGTCTAAGTGGGAGTCATCCGAATTTCGGATGATCCGAGTTATGGACTTAGTCAAATTTGCAGTTAATATGTTCATGCACATGCAAACGTGAACAGTTCTAAAAGTTCATAAAAATGCATGAAAATGCATATCCTAATGCTAAAATATGTAAGAAACATTTTACATAACTACATGAACTTAAAACACACTAATTTAGTGACCTAAAAATGCTAAAAACCGATTTGAAAAACCCTTAAAAATTCGAAAAATAAAAACACGAAATAAGATGTTATAATCTAAAATAAAGCAAGAAAATGGTTACCTGGAAGTGCAGATGAAAGAAAATGCAAGAAAAAGAAAGAAATTGGCTAAGTTTGGAGCTTGTGAGCTTGAAAACGATGGTAATAGCGGTTGGGATATTCGTCGGAGAAAGAGAGAGAAGAAGAAGCGATGGCTTAGTGAAGAAGAAAGAGAAATCCCGCCTATTTAAATAGGCAGGTCAGGTCGGGTATGAGAAGATTCGCACATAGAGTCTCAAAAATGGGCCCAAACATAACCGGTTTTAACAAAAATCTTGGGCTAACTTATTTATAACTAAAAACTAACCAAGAATAAAATGAAAAATGAGCTCAATAAAAATCTTTTTGTATTTTCTTTTTAGGGCACTTACTAAGACAAAATTAACATAGCTAAATTCAAATAAATAATTAAACTTAACATTAATTTAATTAATCTGCTAATTGAAAATAAAAAATAAAAAATAAGAACCAACAAAAAATATTTTTGAGTTTTTCTATTAAACAAACAAAACAAAATTTTCACTAAGACACAAACAAAATCTTTTTGAGTTTTTGACATGAAAACTATTGGATAAAACATAATATCTTTTGTGGTTTTCTGAGAGATTACTTAAAATATAATAATATTAACCTAAGACTAAGCTATGAGAAAAATAAAAACTAAATTATCATACACTATCATCCTGAAATTTCTCCCCCTCAATTAAACAAATATCCTTTCAGTAAACTCTAGAACATTTTTACCCTTTGAAGTACTGACAAACCTGGATAAAGTCAGCGTCCCACTCAACTATGAACAATTCACATAGCAAATATCAGGATCATTAATCATTAAAAATATAAATTAATAAAGAAATATTGAACTTAATTTTGTGGCACAACCTTTAAATTTAAATAACAGATATTTTCTAAATAAAGGAATTTGAAACACTTACATGTTTGAAATAGAATTATTTAGAAAATGTTTGGAATTTAACTAGAAGGTGGATTCAACATGCCGATATGAGATACTAAAAACTGAAAACGAGGTTCGGCTAAAACATTAGTAAAAATATCAGCGAGTTGAAATACAGTGCCTACAAAGTATAGTTCAATTGTTCCTTTTTCTACGTGATCTTTAATAAAATGATACATGATGTCTATGTGTTCTCATCCACAGCACTTGAGAACAACACCTTGCGGCCGCTACATACTCAGCTTCTGCTAAGGATGTGGAAACACAGCTCTGCTTTTTGGAAGACCAACTCACCGGTCTGTCACCCAAAAACTGTATTCCGCCTGAAGTGCTTTTCCTATCGACTCTACAACCTGCAAAATCAGCATCTGAAAAGGCGGTAAGATCAAAATTGGTTCTCTTTAGATACCAGAGACCAAGATCGGGTGTACCCTTAAGATAACGAAAAATGTGTTTTACCGCAGTTCGGTGTGATTCTTTTGGGTCGGCCTGAAAACGAGCACAAAGACATGTTGAAAACATTATATCTGGTATGCTGGCTATAAGATAGAGTAAAGAACCAATCATCCCTCTGTAGGTTGTACTATCGACACTTTTCCTGGCGGGATCAGTGTCTAACTTACAGTTTGAAGCCATGGGAGTTGTGATACTCATGCAAGAGTCTAACTTATACTTCTTGAGTATGTCAAGAGTATATTTCGACCGGTTCACAAATATCCCATTTTCAAGTTGTTTGACTTGTAATCCGAGGAAAAAATTCATTTCCCCTATCATACTCATCTCAAACCTGGACTCCATTGGGGATGAAAAATCCTTATAGAAATTAAAGTCAGTAGATCCAAATATAATATCGTCGACATATATTTGGACTAGCCTTATGTGCTGGTCTTCCCTTTTAGTGAACAATGTTGTGTCCGCCACACCATTGCTGAAACCAGCGGAGATAAGAAAGTTAGAAAGACTGTCTACCATGCTCAAGGTGCTTGTTTTAAACCATAGAGGGCTTTGTCTAGCACATAAATATGGTCTGGTTTATGTGCATCAACAAATCATTGTGGTTGTTCAACGTACACCTCTTCGTTGAGTTCACTGTTCAATAAGGCTGTCTTGACGTCCATCTGGTACACTTTGAAGTCTTTGTGTGCCACGTACGCAAAGAAGATTCTGATTGCTTCTATCCGTGCAACTGGAGCGAATGTCTCATCATAATCTATGCCTTCTTGTTGTCGGTAGCCTTTGGCGACAAGTCTTGCTTTATTTCTTACCACGATTCCGTTTACATCTCGTTTGTTCTTAAAAATCCACTTTGTTCCGATTATGGTTCGGCCTTTAGGTTTGGGAACTAACCGCCATACTCTGATCTATTCAAACTGGTTGAGCTCTTCTTGCATTACCATAATCCAGTCTGAGTCTTTCAAGGCTTCATCCACACGAGCAGGCTCTATCATGCTAAGGAATGATGCAAAGAGACATTCATTAGCAGATGCCCTTCGAGTTTGGACCCCGGTAGAGAGATCACCAATGATTTGTTTGGTTGGGTGACTCCGGGTTTTGTCTCGTGTGGAAGGGGTGAACGGGATGGAAGCTCAGTGGTGAGTGTGGGAGATGGGAATGGATGATGAGTTATGGTCGATGGTTTCGAATGAAGGTACAACTGGTTCTGGTTCAGGTTCGGCTTAATCAGTTAAAGGGATAATGTTTGGCACAATGTGTGAGGGCATTTCATGAGTAGATTCAATTGGAGATGTGTTTGTGGATGAAGTGGACGGAGGAGGATATAAAGTGGAAGGTGGATCAGATAGAGTTTGTTGAGCAGTTGAATCGTTGGATGTTGTTGGGAAATAGTTTAAGTATACTCAAGCTGTTAGTTTAGACTTCTCAGACTGTTAGTAGAATTTCTGTGTAAGTACAAAGTTCATGCTGCTAGTTGAAGAAACTTGAGCTGCCAGTATAAAAGTTCAAGCTGCCAGAGCAAAATAACTCAAGCTGCTCAGTTCATGCTGCCAAGTCATTCAAGCTGCTCAACAGTTTCATAAACAGAATGTGCTGATTTTCAGGGAAGATATCTACAAGAAGATTCCAGCATATCTACTATCAGAGAAGTCATAGTCCTTCAAGGAAACACGTCCATAAAGCAATATAAATAGACAGAAGATTGTATAGAAGATATACGCATAGAATAAGAGTTTTCTGCATATTTTGAGTCTGTAATTGCTTTATTGTTCAAGTTTTCTTAAGCCTCTAAGGTTGTAAAACCCTAAGAACAGTTTGTGTTCTTCGTCTAATCAAAACAGATTAGAGGTGATTGTAATCAGTGAATTCAGCAATACAAACAGTCTTGATTACTTCTTATGTTTTATGCTATTATTGATTCTGAAAGTTTTTGTTAAAATAATTAAGTGTTATTCCGCAAACTTCTTAATTAAACTTTGATTCAAAGCAAGATTATTGATTTATACTCTGATAAATTCAAATCAGTTAATCTTGGTTATTCATAATTTTCATTAAGTTTTAGATCCTGACAAGTGGTATCAGAGCCACAGGTCGTTCTTTGTTTTTCAAAGTCGAAAACTTTCTTTCAAATTTTTAATCTTTTTCAATGGAATTTGAAAATAGCAGCAGTGGATCTGGGCAAGGACTCAAAGTGCCTATGCTCAAGCCCACTGAGTTTGAGATGTGGAAACTCAGGATTCAACAGCATATTCAATTCATTGATTATGCCATATGGGAAGCTGTTGAATTTCCTCCTGCAGTTGATCCAGAACTTGATGCTGAGGGAAAACCAGTAAAAACTCCTCCAAAAACTGAACTTGAAAGGAAGGCTAGAATGAATGAAGTGAAAGCACTCACATTATTACAAATAGCCATTCCTAATGCTTATCAACATCAGTTTAAAAAGTTTTATACTGCTCACTCTCTTTGGAATGCCTTAGAGAAGAGGTTTGCTGGTAATGCAAGTACCAAGAGAAATCAAAAGGACCTCTTGAAACAGCAGTATGAAAACTTTTCTGGTGGCAAGAATGAAAACCTCACTCAAATCTTTGACAGGTTCAACAAACTGATAAGTGAACTGGAAAGTGCAAGGGTCAATCTGGATCAAGATGAGGTCAACAGAAAGTTTCTCAGATCTCTTGGAGAAGAATGGACAGTCTATGCTGCACAGTGGAGAACAAAAGACACACTTGATGAGATAGAATTGGATGATCTATACAACAGTCTAAGAGTGTTTGAGACTGAAATTGATGCTAAAAAGAAATCCTTTTCTTATAATCACAACACTGCTCTTTTGTCCTCTGAAAAATCTAATAACTGTGATTCTTTTTCAGGTGGTGATGGCAATTCTGCTGAAACTCATTATGAAGCTTTTGTTGCCAATGATGGATTATTTGCTCTAAATGTTGAAGACTTGGAACAAATCCATCCTGATGATCTTGAAGAGATGGATTTAAAGTGGCAACATGCAATGCTGACCATGAGAGCCAAAAGATTCCTGAAAAGAACTGGAAGGACCAACTTTCAAGCCAAAACAGATGGCAAACCATCTTTTGATAAATCAAAAGTGGAATGCTATAAATGCCATAAGCTTGGTCACTTTGCCAGAGAATGTAGATCTCAAGGTCAACAACCATCAAGGACTTCACAGCCCATCCAAGCTTCCTCATCAACAGCACTTGTCTCTCAAGAAGACAATGTGTTTGACTGGAGTGATCAGACAGAGGAAGAATTCCAAAATCAAGCACTGATGGCAGAAACCTCAAATGTCTCCTCCACTGAACTACCATCTGAGGTAAATTCTAAACTCTGCTCTCAATCATGCAAAAATATGGTTAAAAAGTACAGAGATCATAATGAGAGCATGTGCAAAACTCTAGCTAAGATGGAAGAAAGGAGATATGAATATATGCAAGCCATAGAAGATCTGGAAAAACAGATCAATGACTATAAGGATAATGAGCTTCAAATGGGGTATGATAGAAACTATCATGAATGGGAGAAAAAGGAACTCAATAAGAAAATAGAATCTTTGAATAAAAAGGTAGAAGAACCTGAACAGAAGGTGTTAGAGGCTAATGAGAAACTGAAATCTGTTAACATAGATTTAGGTAACTTCAAGTTAGCAAATCAAAAGCTAGAACACCTAATGGAAGTTCAATTCAAAGATAGAGTCAAATCTCAGGTCAATCCCAAAGAAGGAATAGGATACAGAGCTACTCCACCTCCATATAATAACAAGTACATTCATCCAATGAGTGAAGTTGCTGATAGACTTGTAATGAACCATTAGATGAGTCTATGACTATTGTAGATCCTATCCTTGACAGCAGTCCTGAACCAAAGGAAGATAAGAGTCAAAATAGAGACTGTGACACAAAGAGTGCACCCATAGAAGTCCAAGTTCCCAGTAAGAAAGGAAAAGAGAAGATGAGTGTATGCAATGCTACTCCACAAGTTTCTGTACATTCTAACTGTAACACTGCATCTTCATCAAAAGGAACTAAAAGAGGTAAAACTGTTTCTATCTGCACATGCCAAAAGCATGGTGTTCAAAAGTTTCCTAAACAACAGCAGGTAAGAGGAAACCAGAGAAACAAGAACCAGAAATTGACAGAAAAGTCTGGTGTTCCAATTCAAACTGTCAAAAGATGCTTTCACTGTGGAAGGAAGAATCACTTAGCCAAGGATTGTTTTTACAAACCAGCTGTTGCAAAACAGACTGTGCATCACACAAAATCAAATCCTAAACAGGCAAAGCACTCAAAAGTGAAACCTTCCACAGCAGCTCCAAAGAGAACAGTTGATCACAGATTCTCAAAAGTTAATAAAAAACAGTCCACACATCAAAAACAAGTTTTGGCAAAGCCTAAATCAAGTTTTAAACAAATATGGTGTGTCAAGGACAAATCTGTTGCTCAAACTGCTAATGCAAAAGATCAGACTGCTAAGTCAAAATCTGATGCTGTTAGTGCAAAAACTGAAACTGTTAGCACTACAAACACAGCTCAAGCTGCTGGGCATCAAACTGGAGCTGCTAGTGAATCATCTGAGACTGTCAGAAGAAAAGATGATCAAAATAGTTGGATACCTCATATTATCACTAAATACTCTCCAAAGACTCCATCAGTAGATCTCACCAAATATAAGAAGTCAAAAACAGTTTTTAGTTATGTCAATGTACAAGGCCAACCCAAAACCAATTTGGTTTGGGTTTACTCCACTACTAACTAAGCTGTTATTTGTGCAGGGCAACCACAGGTCTCCTCATAGGACAAGATGGCATCTGGACAGTGGATGCTCTAGGCACATGACAGGCAATTCTGAATGCTTGTCAAATTTCAAAGGATTTGATGGAGGTTTTGTTGCGTTTGGAGGCAACTCAAAAGGAGGTAAGGTTACAGGTAAAGGTACTGTAAATGCAGGCAACATGACATTCCATGATGTTTTGTATGTTGAACAGCTTAAGTACAATTTATTTAGTGTCTCTCAAATCTGTGACAAACAAAACATTGTTCTGTTCACAGATTCTGAGTGCATTGTTCTTTCAAAGGATTTCAAAATTCCTGAAAATCTTGTTTTACTTAGAACACCAAGAAAGGACAATGTTTACTGCCTAGACACAGCTCTTTTGACTAAATCAAATACTTTAAGCTGTTTAATATCCAAAGCATCATCAAATGAGTCTGCTCTTTGGCATAGAAGGATGTGTCACATGAACTTCAAGTCCATGAATGATTTGGTTAAAAAGAATCTGGTAAGAGGTTTACCACAAAAAGGAGTTCATTTGTGATGATCATTGTGTAGCATGCCTTAAAGGTAAGCAACATAAAACTTCTCATAAGGCCAAAGAAGTAAATTCAATCTCATCTGTTCTTAAGCTGTTACATATGGATCTATTTGGTCCAACATCTGTTTTGAGTTTGAATAAAAGGGCATACTGTTTAGTCATTGTTGATGATTTCACCAGATTTACTTGGGTTTACTTTCTTAGGTCCAAAGATGAAACTGCTGAGCTTGTTAAGTCTTTTATCCTTAAGATAGAAAACCAATCCAATTCCAAAGTTAAGGTGATAAGATCAGACAATGGAACTGAATTTAAAAATCAAATTCTAAACAGTTTCTGTGAGTCCAAAGGTATTGCTAGACAATATAGTGCACCAAGAACACCACAGCAAAATGGTGTAGCTGAAAGAAAGAATAGAACATTAATGGAGGCTGCTAGAACAATGTTAGCTGATTCCAATCTGCCTATGACTTTCTGGGCAGAAGCTGTTAATACAGCCTGTTATGTTCTAAATAGGGTTCAAGTAGTTCAATCACAAGGGAAAACTCCCTATGAGCTATTTCACAACAGAAGTCCCCTAATAGCTTTCTTCAAGCCTTTTGGATGCCCATGTACTATTCTTCACACTAAGACTCACTTAGGGAAGTTTGAGAGTAAGGCTGAAGAAGGATTTTTTGTAGGATACTCAAATCAAAGCAAAGCCTATAGAGTATACAACAGAGTGTCTAAAACAATTGAAGAGAGTGCCAATGTTAAATTTAATGAAAATATTGCTAACATCAAAGGCACTGGTCCTGATTGGTTATTTGATTTAGATTCTCTAACAAATTCTATGAGCTTTGCTGAGTTTACTGCAGAAGCTGATGCATACAGGGTTGAAGCTGCTAACACACATTCTCATGCTGCCAATACAATTTCTCATGCTGTTGGCACAAAGTTTCAGACTGCTGCAGATTCAACAAGTTGGGATGACTTCACCACTCTACCACTTCTGTCATGTGATCCTCCAGGGGTCCTGAGCACTCAACATGATGCAAATCCAGACACTGAAGTGCCATTTCCAAGTCCTGACAGCACAGCTCAAACACAAAAGGAAACAGCTCCAGTTTCTAGGCTAGCAGTCCCAACAGCTTCTCAAGCTGTTAGCCTAGAAACTCATGCTGTTCCAGAAAATGAACCATTCACTGGTTCTGATGGAGATGACACAAACCTTGGAACATCCTTCCAAACAGAGAGAGAGCCCACACTAAGAGTTCATAAGTATCACCCTCTCAATCAAATACTGGGTGATCCAAGTACTCCTGTTCAAACAAGGAAGATGGTCCACAATGAGACTGCTGTTGCTGAACAAGCAGTTCCAGAATTCAGCCTAGCTGCTTTTGAACATGCCTGCTTCATGTCTCAACTAGAACCCAAAAAGGCATCAGAAGCACTAAAAGATTCATCATGGATTGAAGCTATGCAAGAAGAGCTTTTACAGTTTAAAATTCAGAATGTATGGACTCTGGTGGATCTTCCTAAAGGTAAGAGAGCAATAGGTACAAGGTGGGTGTTCAGAAACAAGAAGGATGAGAGAGGGATAGTCATCAAGAACAAAGCAAGACTAGTAGCACAAGGGTACACTCAAGAAGAGGGAATAGATTATGATGATGTATTTGCTCCAGTAGCAAGAATTGAAGCCATCAGACTATTTCTAGCAATGCAAGTTTCAAAGGATTTAAAGTGTATCAAACTCCAAATGGAGTTAATAGTCTTGCTTTCTTGTATGGGACAATGAAGAGGAATTGTATGTGTGTCAAACCTCCTTGGTTTTGAAGACTACAAGTATCCAGACAGGGTTGTACAGATAGAGACCAAAAGCTCTCTATGGTCTTCACCAAGCCCCCAGAGCAATCGGTATGGGACACTACTGTCATCATACTTCTACAGAATGGATTCAAGAGAGGCACTCTGGACAATAACCACTTTTCACTAAATCCATCAAAGTCGACGATTCTTCTTTTCCAGATCTATGTGATGACATCATTTTGGTCTCCACTTAATGATAACGTTGTGCAAAGATTTGAGGCCCATCTGCACAACACGTTTCAAATGAGTTCAAATGGCGGGAAACCTCACATTCTTTCTAGGGCTTGTAGGTCAAACGAAGCTACTGGTCTATTCATAAGTCAATTCAAAGCTAGTCAAAGACATACTGGAAAAGTTTGGCTCTCAAGACACACTACGGTTGCAAGCACTCCAACGGATCCTCCATAAACAGCTTCATACAGAGCAACGACGCACAGATCGTGGACATTCATCTCTACAGATCCCTCTAGGACGATGGTAACCAGCACTCTAACACATCTTCTCGACCTGAATAATGTTCTCTGT
>JAANYP010008147.1:0-122920 GCA_020465985.1 Centrapalus pauciflorus
TATATATATATATATATATATATATATATATATATATATATATATATATATATATATATATATATATACTGGTTGAATGGAAAAAGCTATATGCATCGGAAAACCCGGGATCCACTTTATAGCCATTGGATCAGGTGATGCATCACGCAGGTAGTCGATGCATCACGCGGGAATTGATGCACACTCAGAGAATTTGATGCATCACACGCGGGAATTGTGATGCATGGAGGTTTTACGATGCATGTTGGTATCCTATTGAACCTCTCTCTCTCTCTCTCTCTCTCTCTATATATATATATATATATATATATATATATATATATATATATATATATATATATATATATATAAAAGTGTGCGTGTGTATGCGTGCGCACATTAGATTTAATATAAACATGTGTAAATGGTTTAACTCGTTCAAAAACTGTACAATTGCAATTAACACTAAATAAAATAACCTTAACATAAATGTTATACAATTTACATGTGTAGAAATAGAAAGGTTCATTTAATGAACAACGTACTGTATGTAACACAACAAATAGTCAAATACCCCTAACATACATACATATTATAATTTATAAATATGCACAATTAAGTAGATTTAATTAACATTAAAATTTCAGATGTTGCACATGTGTTTGAACATTGAACACCCATGTACGATATCCAATCGGCCGCCGGCCGCCGTTGCAATGTTAAATAGTGAATCATTGTCATAAAAATCCTAGTTATCGAGACTAGTCTTCGACTTCTTGAAGATAATAGTTCTGTAATGAGACTAAAGTTCCAAATTGAATGAGTGCAAATGAATTTCACGTACAAATGTTTCTTTTTTACATCTAATCCATCACCTTGCATACAATCATACCGGCAAGTGAAGATTTCCTAATTCGATTTTGAATGCAAAACCCTGAAATCATCCATTATCAATGCAACACTGACCTTGTTGTTGCAACTGATCAATTCGGTTGAAAACCGGCGTTGATAATCGCCGATGAAAATCAGCTATTTCTTTCTACTACTTATATAGGAGTCCGATTGTGATGGTTTTGAGAGACACAAATGCAACGATTGTGGTGTGCATTTAGGCGGTGGCCAACGGTGTGGCTATGAGTAGCTTGATGTCAATGACAAAAATAAATAAAGTTGTGTTTGGTAAATAGATTTGAAGAAAAAAGAAATAATAATAAATTTAATGGTTTTTTAGATCCTTAAATTTGAAAAAAAAAATAATAACTACATGATTGTTGTAATTCTATTTTTCCAACTTGAGTGTCTACTTACTTAATCATTGATAAAGAAAGAAACAAAAGAATTGAATTTAACATTTATATTGATACAACTAAAAAATTCATAGAGAATTCATATATATAATGTAAATCTTCTAACTAATAATTTGTCCTTTTTTATTTTTTTATTTTTTTATTTTTTCTACCAAACACAGGAGACTAAAAAATAATAAGAAGAAAATGGAAGTTCTGTAGTTATTAGTTTGACTAACTCAAGTTGTTTCCACTTTTAATTCAATTTCATTTACATTTACATTTGTATCCTTTTCTACTTAAAGTGTGCTTTTTTCTTTTTTCTTTTTCAAATATATCTCAACCACACATTAATGATAAATGAATGGCTATGATTAGGACTCTGGTTTTTCATCTTAAGTGGAGACTCCCTGAAAGTGTATGCATACATATATATATATATATATATATATATACATATATATATACATATATATACATATATATATACATATATATACATATATATATACATATATATACATATATATATACATATATAGATTTAGGTTCAAGTGAGTACCACCTCTAATGCAGCGCACCAGAAGGTACCACCCTTAAAAGTAATTTTTTTGAAAAAAATTTTCATGGACATGTTCTAATTAACATTACACAGATCATATGTGAATTTGACGCAAATCCGAACACTCTAAGTGCATGAAAACACACATCACATAAATGCATGTTCACATGTCTTCAAAATTATGTAAGTGTGTGTTCACATCATTTTTTAGGAGTTAGGAGATGTGAATGTATGTGAAATTTACATACGATCTTCATAATGTTAATTAAAACATGTTTATGAAAAAAAAAATTTTAAAAAGTTTTTTTAAAGGTGGTACCTTCTGGTGCGCTGCATTTGGGTGGTACTCTCTCGAACCATATTCATATATATATATATATATATATATATATATATATATATATATATATATATATATATATATATATATATATATATATATATATATATATATATATATATATATATATAAAGATTGCTGGTAATTTTGGAAAAGAAATAATGATGTATTAAGCCACTTGAGATGCTAATATGAATGGGCTTTTATATGGTCCAATTATTGAAGCCCAATCAAATTGAGCGAGAGAAATATCTGGAATTTAGAAACTTTTAAGAGCCCAAAGCGTATTTATATATTTTTAATTTTTTAATGAAGAGCTTAACAGAGAGTGAAAAACCTTTTAGACGGTAAAACAAAAGAAAATAATCTACTGGATGAAAATACGTAATATTCTTACATCTATAATTCTTATATCTAACTTATTAAGCAAAATAAGAATTATTGGGTTTTCTTTTTTATATTAGTTCGTATGCTATTTTCTTAATTTGCTTTTTATTTTATTAAGATATACTGAATCGTCTGTTAATATCTTTTACCTTTAATGTTTTTATATAATCAAAATCGCATTTGTATTAATTAATTTTGTAGTATTTAGGTTGCTCAACAAAATTATTGTTCAATTTTTATATCACAAAAAAAGTGTAAATAATAACTAAATTTTGTTGTATTTTTATAGAATCAACTATTATTAAATAAGTTTCTAAACTATTTTCCAACTGTTTGAGTCCCTAAACTATGTTTATCTTATTCAAAAGTATATACTTTTAACGGACTGCCGAATTAACAGGCAAAACACAACTGATAACAAAAAGTTTAGAGACTTAATCGCTAAAATATAAAAAAAATAGTGGGTTTGCATCAACCATGAACTAACTCGTAACTACTAACCGGGGAATTATCTTTTTTATTTTTTTTCCTACAATTTAAGTCATAAAAAGATAATAAGTAGTTTCTATCATATAAATTACAAGCTTACCTAAATCGTTTTGATAAAATTGTCTAAGGCATAAATGACAATGTCATAATTTATTAAAAATATTGTACCAATGCAAATAATGAAAATTGTGATGCATTATTCATATGTATGAAAGACGATTTTAATATTTTTTTATTTTTTATTTAATATATAAGTGTTTTGTTTTCTTTTATAACTTAAGTTGTATAAAATAATAATTTTATATATTTTAATTTTTAGTTTATTCACATTTATGTGAATAATTTATATTATATTAAAAATATACACGTAACACATAGATGAATAGACTAGTTATCTATTAAAGTAAAAAAAAAAAAATTATACTTAGATACTTTGTATTGTAATTGACAAAAAACAAAATTCAATATTAGATAGGTGTTACAACTTGCAATCATTGTAGCTTAACAGTAAGGGACATGTAATCCATGATAAAGATTTAAATCCAACGTCTTTTAATTATATTTATGATAAACACTTTAAGTTTATCTATCTACTAAGATTGGGTTATAAGTATTCAAATATTTTATAACATATGTGGAATATTTAACTTTTATCCCGACGTAATGAACGGACAATAATACATTGTATGTCAATTTGAAGGTCACTTGAACTACAATACAAACATATAAAGTTTGGATTTCATATAACCTTCAATTTGACCATGAAATTAAGTCTCTAAATGATCATTTTCTTGAACAAGAATTCTTGAATTTGTAGTTCTCATCGAAACAAAGACATTATGAGTCAATCAATTGCAATATGTTATCATTTTCAATTGTACATATATCATTTATTATGAAATCTTTTATATATATACATATGTTTGAATTGTTCATTTGTAAGGAAATACTTTCATACAAAGCCATCAAAACTGACATAACTATCCTGATAGTAATACAAGTTTGTACTTCATTTATTGGTAAAAAAAAACAAAAAAAAATCTGTTAAATGAAAATACATATACTATATAACAAAATTAACCTGAAATGGTGAAATAGATTGTAAAACTAAGCATGCAATAACGACACATATATCTTTGCACACATATTGAATTCCCGACTATTCAAAAGTCACATATCTCCTTTAATACATTCATATAAATTATTGTTTTCAACCGTATCAAAAGGAAAGAATTACAATTAACCTGAGACATCATGCATCTTTCGATTACTAGCCCTAATTAATCTTTTAACTAATTAACATCATTTACCTAACTAATCCAAACTTAATTTATAAAATCTCTCTCTATATATCTCTCTCTATCTCTCATAATTAATCGATCTACAAATATAAACACCACAACTTATTAAGCATAATTAATAACATTTCAATAAATATATATGATCGATCATGCAACACTAATGATGCTATCCCCGTTGTTGGTATTAAAGCTACCGGACATTTCTCTAAACTTGTGTCTTGATGGTGATGATTGTTGATCGGAAGAGGTTGATGAGGAGGAAGAGAGGTTTAGCGTTAAGGGCAGTGGTGGTTCATGGTGGTCATCGGTTGTGCTTAGATTGAGTTTGGACATTTTGGTAGATGGGGGTGGTAATGGGATAGGTGGCATGATATTTCCTTGTTTCGCCCGTCCAACTGTTGAACTACGATCTCCGCTGAGTTTGAGTTGTAGACTTGTTGGATCGAACGAGGACATGGGATATTTTTCCAACTCATGTTTAAGATATGATGGCCGTGGCTTTTGATTGTCATCCATTGATGAACTCATGTACTGCAAGTCCAACAACAAAGGGAACTTAATAATGTGTGTGTGGATGAATGAATATAGTTTTTTATATAGCAACTAATATAAGATTGATTTAAAGAACTTAATTAATTACTACTAATAAAGGAATAAAAGGAATACACATGCAATAGGGTTGTTACTCGTCCATTTTTACTAGTTGCCCTCCCACTAAGCCCATCATATAGATAATAGACTTTTTGAACATTTTATTATTAAAATATTATGAAAATATCAAATTAATGAAGGATGCAGCCATGTCAAATCATATGGGATGCAAATAGAATTGATCATACAGAAAACCTGGGTACATAGTAGTCACAATAGTTTATCGACGTCTGATTATATAAATACATAGTTAGTATCTTTTATAATTAAGTACACATGCTTACAAATGATCAATGTATATTTACTGACCACATACATATATAACACATATTTAATGAAGTTAGGCATAATATAATAACATTAATGGTTAAAAACATGAATTTATATGCAATCATATAAATTTTTTCTAATCCTAAATTAAGGACCATAGCCAGTTTATTTAATAATATATTATATTAATTAAATAATGATGTAAGTTAGATAATATTGATGATTGATATGATTATCGGGATGATCGAGTTCAAAGCATTCAATTCGAAATTGAATGATATTTCTAATGCATGTTAATTTATTGCACAATTAAATTTGTACGATATATGAACTAATGATCATCCATCTCCTACACTGTTTAATAATCATATCGATCGGTCATGTCTTTTAATACAGAAATATACGTTTTAACAATTCAAACCTCTCTAATTTAATGATTTTAAGAGGGATATTGTCAACTATTAATTTGCTGGTTAATATATATAAACTAATGATGGTCTCTAAATGATTTAACTTGCAAACAAAATTCTCATACAGCTAGCGAGATATGATGTATATTAGATTTAATAAAACCAGGGGCGGACTTAATTCTTTGGGATGGGTGTCACTCGACACCTATAAATTTTCAAAATACTGAGTTGTATATGTATCAAAAATCCGAGTGACACCTGATAATTTTTTTGGGTAACACCTACGAAAAATTTATACAATTATAACATACATATCTTATTTATATTTGTTAAAAAAAACTACTTAAATTTATTGAAATAACACTGAGTTTTAATTAATTTTTTTTAGAAAGCCCAACAACACATATAAACAACAAATAAATATTAAGTTTTTTACTATGTACTTTTTTAATTGGAAAAATCGTGTTATTCGTTAATTTTGTGTTGGGCACCATGTCGGCGACCCGATCCATTTTAGAAAATATTTCGAAAATCTAAATATTAAGTTTACTTTAAAAAGTGACACCGATAATATAAATTCTTGGATCCGCCCCTGAATAAAACTCTTTTTTTTTTCAAATACAAATGTGTACAAACACTCATCGTTATCAACCTTAATTAAATCAGAACACTTGATATATAATATAAACAATCGAAGGTAAATATATATAAAATATAACCAATTAAACACTAAAACAATAGTTAAATAAAACTCTCTTTCAAGCATCTGTTGGTAGCATTACACAATCAAAGGTGGAGTAAAGCGAACGAGTATATATAATATATTAATGTCTTTTTAAATTAATTAAATCGATTTAATGTTTTGAACCAAGAGATTGAAACATTTGTGTGGGACTGTGGGGTATGTAACTCTGTTTAATTACACAAGTGGTGATGATGTTGGTGGTCTGCGAGAATCCGTCCATCCATGTCAACTTTTACTACTAATGATAATAACCAATCATTTCATATTTCACAAGATATGAATAAATAGGAGAGTCCATGTACATAAAACTGCCTTTTTACTCATAAATGAAATTTGAAATAGTGTATTTAAAATTTTGGATTATAAATATATATAATTAAAGACTTAATTTTTGCTCTGATTCCATTAAAATTCTTAATTGGTTAAAGCCTAGTCTTTAATAAATAAATTTAGATCGATTCTAACAGTTTATAATGTAATCAAATACTTAATTAGTCAATCCTAAGAATTATTTCCTATAGTTTTACATTAAACATGATAATAATCACAATTTATATTCTAAAACACATCCTTAAATTCCAATGCCAATAAAAAATAATTAATATGTTGTTGATCTCATACATACATTAATTTAATATTAAACTTTTAAAATTCAAATATATTCAAAACATGAATCATCAAAAGTATCATATTTATGCATTGCAAACTTATGTGTTGTTTGTTTTTTAAAAGATTAAATGTCTAAAGTCTTTATTATGTCCGCAGTTAGAACAAAATATTAATTTTTCCACGTGAACATATAAGTGCTTTAAAAGGGCTTATTGCAAAAAAAAAAAAAAAAAAAAGGTCTAGTGTGTTTAATACTTTTCAATGTTACTAGTGTTTATGATACTTTTCGATGTTCGTGGTGGGATGGGATTGACCGGCCAAACCAAGCTATGCAATAAACAGCTTTGTGAGATTTATAAAGGTACGTGTTGTGGAAATTGTTTTTAGGTCTTAGCTTCTTTATATCAAAATTCATTTGCCTCTGGCAAATCCATTTATTTGGATCAAGTGCTTGAAACAAAAGTGTAAATGACTTGTTGTTTTTTGGTCATATATTCCTTTAGGTTAAGTTTCTCATGAATTTTAATTTTGAAGATTCAGCAACAACTAATCAACTATGTTGTTTATTAATTTACTAAATGGTTGCTACGTATGTTTGATTAGAAAAAGAAAAAAAAAAAGAAACAATAATTCTTCTAAATAATACGAGATCGATACTTATTTTTTTGTACTAACAAACTTATAAACTAATAAATAAATAAATGACTCAGGGATATCGTTTTAAATTACGAACTACTCTAGTTTTTTTTTTAATACAAGTTATTAATAACTGGCTCGTAATTGGTTAAGGTTTCCAGTATATAATTCGTTTGTTTGCTTAATTTTAAAGCATCGATTTAAAATTTAAGATCAAACGGAGATCATATATATATAACTATAACATTGGGTCGATCGGAATATCGGATAATTAACTTGTAAGTTTGAACAAAAGTTTTCATAAACAAATGAGGATGAGGATAAATAAATTTAATGAAGTATAATATGCAAACGGTACCGTATCGGTGGTAATGTCAAATAAGCTGGATCTCCGGCGTCGCCTGTTGTGGTTGCTGCGGCGGAGAAAGTACTTCTGTGCGTGGCTAGCGACCTGAGTCGGCGTTCGTGTTTTTACGAAGTTTCTAGAAATTCCTCTCCAGTCTCCTTTCCCTACCTTCTGCAATCCAACCAAAAACAGCCTGTGTTCCTCCTCCGTCCACGGTACTCCTATTCAACTCGAATTCGATCAGTCAAAAAAAACCACAGATTGTAGATTACAGAATCAAAAAACGTAAATCGATCATGGAAGAACACGATCTTATAAATCGGACGATCGACTAGCTAGCAGATGGATCGGTGAATGTATACGTAGTTACGTACCTCTCTTCCTCTCGCGACTGCGACCTGATGGATGAACTACATCGTCGGAGGCATATCCGGTAGCTTCAACGTTTGATTCCTGAGGTTGTTCGTCAAACTGAGCTAGATTATTCATGCTAGCGCTCTTCCTGAACGAAGATCCTCCTCCTATGCCTTCCATCAATCTAACTCCAAACAACATGATTCCTTTTCCGTGGATTGCTCCTCCGCTGTTCATGGCTGAGGAAAAGGATGCGTCACCACTTCCTCCAGCATCCGAGCACTTTCCAGGCACGATAGCCATTGTCTCTCTCTCTCTCTCTCTTTCACACACAGAGAGAGAAAGAGAAAGAGAAAAAGAGAGAGAGAGAGGGAATCAATGGATTAAAGGAAACGTGGATTTGATAGGTAATATGTAGTTGTTAATATGGGGGTATTTCTAGGGTTTAGTATATACAAAGAACTTGTACTCTCTAATAAGCATGACCCTGGCCTGAGGGTTTTGCTTACATGTTACGCACGACCACTGTCACATGTATGTTGATCCTAATCATCACCGTTCAAATGCTCAACTTTTTCATCTTCCCTCAACCTTATTTTTGTTCTATAAAATATCTTGAAAATAAAAGTGCATGATTTACAGTAATTTTATTCGGCATGTTAGACAAGCAATAAAAATAATATGATTTAATTTATGTTTTGGTATTGTAATATAGTATTATTATATTATTACATTATAATAATATAAATAATTAGTTTAAAGTGTTTGGATTACATTTATTGATAAGTGATTATTTTCGATTATAATTAATCCTAACACAATTTTTCATAATCTAAAAGATTTTAGCTTATTTGCTTAATAAGTGATTATTTGGTCATTTTATAAGTTAAAACGTAAATTTGAACACTTTAAAAACTGATTAATTATTTGATAATTACGATATCAAAAAAAAAAAAAAGAATTTATGTCAAACAATAAATTTTCGGCAGCACTTTTTGTTACAACTATTATCTGGTTATTAATATCTTAAACGCTACAACACATTTTCAAACGTAAATCCAAACACCCCATAAATAGATTCATTACATGTTTTAAGTTAATGTGAAAACAAAATAACATAAATAAGTTATAAAAGATTAATAGAGTTATTAAATTTACTTATTTTTCTTGATATTAAATGAGAAATTATGGTAGGAAAACAAAATAGATTTATCACATGTTTTAGTTAATATGAAAACAAAATATCATAAATAAGTTATAAAAGATGAATAGAGTTATTAATTTTACTTATTTTTCTTGATATTAAATGAGAAATTATGGTAGGAAAATAAGCAGAAAAATGAAATTGAGATGTCACAAGAGACCTACGTATTATGACAAAATTATATTGCATTATTAATATACTATTTTTATGAAAACAAATTGTTTTATTACGGAAGGTGATTTCTACACAACAAAATTTTACCAATACATAACAATTTCATATTAAATGATTATTTTATTCCTACTAATTTCTTTACCATAGAAGTATTCAAAAACCATTTTTAAATGTAAAATAGACATTTTATATGAAATTACTGTGTATGAATATTTGCATACAAATCACCTTTCTTTTTGAGTTTTTGTATACACAAACACACTCATGATCATAGACATGATATTCATTCATATATTTATTTCTGACATAATGTATGATTGTTTTTGCATGATTAGCAATTTGAATCGATTTTGTTTTATATTGATTTTGGAGTTGTAAAAGTACATACGTACATAATTAAGTACCTAACAATATATAGACATGAAAAAACACATATAAGTTATTGTATAAAAACAGTTGATAACAATATGAATGAAAACATATGATCGCTCATTAGTAAACTAATGGGGTTTAGCTCATTAAGTATGAGGGATGACATGTAAGTGTGAGGTCACAGATTCAACTCCCAGTTGGTGGTGGAAGTACGTTCTGAAGTCCCTGTTTGGGACAAAAAAGTATTTAGGAGTAGAAGTAAATTGGTTAGTTTGCCGTCCAAAAAAATTTATAATTTATTATGGTAACTGATATTTTGGTAACATGTATTTGTCAATGGGGAATAATATAATGGTTGTGCAGTGCTTATTATCTATAAAATTCAATATTGATGTAAAAGGTTTACTTTGCATTATTGGCTTTTCAGCATTGATGGAATTTAATAATCATGGATATCACACACAATTAATTAGCCCAACTTCTTTTTATCCAACAGCAAATTACCATAAATCCATGCTAATTGTTTTTTTCATTTTAATATTGAAAATTTATTTTCAAAGGATAAATAAATTTAAATTCAAATCCATGTACTCCATATGATTGATTGCATCAACAAACACAATTAAAACTGTTCAATTAAAGTAACTCAGTTTTATTCCTAAGTAGTTCAATATTATTATATTCAACACGTCATAACTATGTCATATAACAAAAATATCTTTCTTTGGGTGTATTGTCAAAAATAATAATAGCTTTTTGTATTATTACCGATTAAAACCATATTATTATTTTTTTATTGTGTCAACGGAGACAAGGGTTTTAACATCTCTAGGCCTATTGCTCCAGACAAGGGCTTCGATTTCCAATAATCCAAATTGGCTTTGACACTTGTATCTCTGTACCGATGATGTTAGGGGTGTTCAAGACCAAACATCATAAAATTTGGATAGTGATTTTTGCTATCTGGATCTGAAATTTCGGATATTGGATTATCTGAAAAATATTTTTTTATTTTTATTTTAAAATTAAATCAAATACTTAAATATCTAAAATGCTAATTCATATATCCAAATATACATGTTAAAAATAAATATATCACAAACTAAATGTATCGTGATTTATTTTACTCAAAACAACTAAATAAAGATTAAAAACTATAATATATAAAATATTAGTTAATAAATCTATAATTTCAAGATAAAACTAAAAAATGCATGTTAAAATAAAAATAAACCCTCATTATTATGTAAATAATCAATACTAAGATATAAAAAAATTCACTTTTTTGGAGATTTTTTGATATCTGAAAATTTGGAATTTCACGATCCTAATCCAAAATTTTATATAGTTTCGGATCGGATTTTTAGTTCGGATGTTCGGATTCGAATTTTTATGAATGCCTCTAGTAGATATATATTTAGAGAAAAATATAAAGTATTTTGATATATATATATATATATATATATATATACACACACACATAGGGGTGGGTTCAATGGAAAACCTATATGCATCGGAAAACCCGGGAACCACTTTATAGTCATTGGATCAGGTGATGCACCACGCAGAAAGTCGATGCATCACGCGGGAATTCGGTGCATCACGCAGGAATTTGTTGCATCACGCGGGGAATTTGATGCATCACGCGGGAATTGTGATGCATTTGTGGTGGTGCATGGAGGTTTTCCAAAGTTTTCCGATTCATGATGGTTTTCCATTGAACCCACCTCTATATATATGTTCAAATGAATACCATTCATTATGCAGCGCACCATAAGGTACCACTCTTAAAAGTAATTTTTTTGAAATTGTTTTTCATGAACATTTTTTAACTAACATTAGACAGATCATATGTGAATTTCACACAAATCCGAACACTCTAATTAAGGGCATGAAAACACGCATCACATAAATGCACGTTCACATACATTCAAAATTATATAAGTGTGTGTTCACATCATTTTTTAGGAGCTAGGAGATGTGAATGTATGTGAAATTTACATATGATCTTCATAATGTTAATTAAAACATGTTTATGAAAAAAAATAATTTTTTTTTAAAGGTGTTACCATCTGGTGCGCTGCATAAAGGTGACACTCTCTCGAACCATATATTATATATATATATATATATATATATATATATATATATATATATATATATATATATATATATATATATATATTCGGGTTTATCATCGTACCCTAATGTGAATGATCATTCACATATATTTTTTTAATAGATACGTATAAGACAACATTATAAAACTTTTTTTTTCAAAAGTAGCAACATCATAAATCTTGTGAATGGTAAAAAAGATCATATGAATGGTCATTCACACAATGTGCATTGAGCATTCACATAATTTTTTAAGGACACAAAAAGTGTGAATCTATGTGAAATTCATATATTATGCGTATAACATTAATTTAAACATGGTTATGTGAAAAAAAAAATTAAAAAAGTTTTTAAGGTTGGTACCTTCGGGTGCACTTGATTTCGAGAGGCACTTATTTAAACCTGACTCTCTCTCTCTCTCTCTATATGTATATATATATATATATATATATATATATATATGGTTCGAGAGAGTACCACTCGTTATGCAGCGCACTAGATGGTACCACTTTTAAAAAAAACTTTTTTAAAATTTTTTTTCATAAACATGTTTTAATTAACATTATGAAGGTCATATGTAAATTTCACATACATTCACATCTTATAGCTCCTAAAAAATAATGTGAAAACACAATTACATAATTTTGAAGACATGTGAACGTGCATTTATGTGATGTGTGTTTTCATGCACTTAGAGTGTTAGGATTTGCGTGAAATTTACATATGAGCTGTGTATTGTTAATTAAAACATGTTTATGAAAAAAAAGTAAAAAAATTACCCTTAAGAGTTGTATCTTCTGGTGCGCTGCATAATGGGTGGTACTCACTTGAACCTAAATCTATATATGTGTGTGTGTGTTAAATCGATAATAATAAAAAGCTTAAATAATGATGAAATGTAAACATAACTGAAATTGATTGTTAAATTGGTAACTTAATTAGTGGTAGATTATAATAAAAATTACTACATATATAAATCTTATAAATATATGATTATACGTTATTATAAAAATTAAACTGTTACTATAATTTTGTTATCGAATATATTTTCTATTAAAAAGACGCAATGTACAAGTACATTTGCAATATTATTAATACATACAACCTATTAAATTATGCAACATTATTATTATTATGGTTTTTATAGTCATATGTAAGTAATTTTAATACTTATATTAATTTTCAACCCTACAAATAATTAATTACATGTAATGATTTTTAATAATTAAACCGTTTGTTGATTATTTAATCTTCACATAATTAATTATGTGTTGTTTTTATAATTTTCTGTCACTTTCCAAAATAATTATTAAAAAAATCGTGGCATCATATAAAGGTAATGGTTGAATGAAAGAGGCTAATGAGGAACTCTACAACGGCCGTCAACTTGGAATATTCCCATTTAATGTACCATTTTAGGAAAACATGGATTCTTTATCGTTAAGCTATCCCACAATTTTTATTTTATTTTTTATTTTACGTATTTAATTCACCATCAACCATCGTAAGCTATAATACATACAATGGACCTTGTTATATGTTGTTGGTCCCGAACTTTGTCAAAAGCGAGTCGGTAGCTGAAGCTTGTAACTAAAGTTTTTATTGATAAATTTGTTTGATAAAATAACCAAAACAAGAACTGAAATGTAAATGATATAAAATGATTCATAAATAAATAAATCAAATTAGAAATATAATTACTAAAGTTAGTTTATAATTTTACTAGTATATTAACTCACGTATTACGTGAATAAAAATTGTAATAAATAATTGGTTTTTATTTTATTTACAAATAATAAAATATAATTATCTTTTTAGGTGGAATGGGTCATGCCGTGTGGTGGTTTGTATCCTCTTTTATAATATATATATTTTTCATAAATTCAATCTACTTGAATTAACTTATGTTTAAAAAGGTGTTTGGATTTGCGTTTGTAAATAAAAAGAGCTGGATATCATCGAATTTGACCTTTTAACTTATAGTATTTAACTTAGAGGTTGTTTGGTTTTGCGTTATAAACGTGATTATTAGCTTATTACGTTACAATAACACAAATAATTGGTTTAAAGTGTTTGGATTGCATACGTTAATAAGTGATTATTAATGTTTAGAGTTAATCTTACCACATTTTTTCATAAGTTAAAAAATATAGCTTATTTACTTAATAAGTGATTATTTGATCATTTTACAAGTAAAGACGCAAATACAAACACTTTAAAAACTGCTTATTTGATAATTATGATAGCAAACAACAGAAGCTAAATCAAACACTATATTTCCAACAGCACTTTTTGTTACAACTATTATCTGATTATAAGTTTTTAAAACGCTACAACATTTTTTTCAAACGTACATCCAAACATCCTCTTAGTATATATAGTTTACCTTTATTTTCAATCAGTTAGATATCATCGAATACAGTTTATTAATTCGATCTATTTTTAGGTGAATGGTATAAAATTGTCATTTTATAATTAGATTTTTTTCTGGGACTTAAATTTAAAAAATAGTGTTTTCATGTTGTATTTATATTATTTAACTAGATTATGACCCACGGACACGTGGATAAATTAAATTAAGTTACTTAATTAATATTACAATAATTTTTTTCGGATAGACCCTACTTGTAAAATTATATTTTACAATGTTTGTTTTTATCATTTTGATATTTTTGTGTCACTAATTGTCACTAAATTTACGTCATGTGTCAATTTGATATTTTTGTGGCACTAATTGTCACTAATACAGATAGGACTTGAACATCATAAAATACCCATGTCTATTATTGGCAAATTATATTATATGCACTTGAACACACTTTATGTGACTTTCAACCAGTTTCAATTGTAATTTAATTTTTTATAATATACTCATTTGACCCATTGGAGACAAAAATATAACTCTCATAATCCAAATATAGGTAATGAGTTGAATTTGGTAACTTCATAAATAATTATGAGTTGAATTTGGTAACTTCTAAAAATTAATATATGGCATAGGTGTAATTATTTATTTTAGTTAAGGGTATAAGAGACATTTCATAAATAATTATGAGTTGTCATTAATCTGGACCATTGATTTATTTTCATCCAATGGTCCAGAAACTTCAAGTTGTTTTCTTATTATATATAGTATAGATGGCATTTGAGTGGGTGTGATTTGTGAGGATAAGGAGCACATTAACCCCACCCACCATATATATATAAGATTAATTAGAACGTACCCACCCCATTCGATCCTCTCACTTTTTATCATATCAATTTCATTTTCCGTCTTTGGTTTTAGTCCATGATTTCGATGGTTTAATGAATGGTTCTTATTGCTCTTGTCCCCATTCAATCAATTATATACTATGTATGATATATTTCGATTATTATAATATTAAACGGCTCAAAATTATACCTGATCTTTTATGGATACATATAGATCCATCGATACATGAATCTTAAATACAACAATCAAAATTATTACAATGACTCTTTGGTTGTGGTTGTGGGGACTACTCACTTATTGTGTCACGTGTGTGAATATTAATATTTACTCGGATTTTTATAAGTTCTTTTCATTTTTTAAGCAACAAAATTTATTTAAAGTAAATTTTAAAAAAGGAAATTAAAGCCGCCAACAGAAACAAGAGAAAGTTCCAAGCATGAGCTCAAAAAAATTGCGAAAATATGGAAAAATTTACTTGATATCATACATGGTCTAACAATAGATCTAGGGTTTGATATCCATCCATCCCAACTCCCATTTAAGGATTTGATTTATCAAACAAACAACATTTATGAATCCCAAACTTATTCTATACCTTAAAAACTCACCAAACAAACGCATCCTTATTTCAAAGTTGGTTTATGAATCCATACAAACATTTTGTAGTTAGAGCATAGCTTAAACACACAAAATTGAAACAAAGCACATAAACCCACAAATCCTAACTCTATTCCGAATATATGTAAATTAATTATAATACAAATTAAAAAAAGTTATTTTTAAAAAGGGTTTTTAATATGAAAAAACAACTTGTTTTTCACATTTTTACGGTTTAGCCCCTCCGTGTTATTTTTTACCAATAAAATCTTTAAATAATATATTTGTTTGTAATTTTAAGAATTTTTCTTTATTTGTCAAAAAATTCTTCAAGTTTGTGGATTTTCAGAGAAAAATAATGAAAACATGTTGGTTTTTTTATGGAAAAAGTCAATGTTGATTATGAAAAATAACAAAAGTTTTCCGAAAACCGGATTGAAAATAATAACTTGAGGACTTTCTTAGAAAAAAAAAACACGGAATGAGTAAATCACAAAAAACATAAAAACATGTTGGTTTTTTCATATTAAACCCTTTAAAAAAATCAATTTAGGACCTAAAAAAAAAAAGATAAGAAATGAGAGATCGACCACATTAAGTATAAGAAAGAGAGACCTATTTTACCAAATTTATCCCCATACTTTACAATATATCACACATCAAAAGTCACCACAAAAGCGCACGCCTCTTTCCTTGCACCTAACATAACATGCTTTTCAGAAAGATTTAAGATGAAATTATGGTTAGAAAAGTAAAAAACAAAAAGACAAAATTAAACTATAATTAAACTTTTTGAATTTTTATAATCTTGCATATTTATAAATTTTAATCAATTACATTTTAAAATTTAAACTATATAATTACATTATTTCCTACAGATTTATCAAATCACCTATACATAAACTTCTAATATTGAAAAATGCATATTAATCCCAATAAGTCACATTCGATGGTGTTTAATATTTGAAAAACATTGGATTTGAATCGAATTTATCTGGTTACGACTTGGAACTTGTACAAAGAAAATCCACTAAAGCGACCCAAACAATAGATCAACAAAACACCAAATACTAAAAGGTCTTCCATTAAATCATCAACCAACTCTTACCAAGATATTGTCACGTTTTTAAAATGTAAAATGTCTGAACTCTGAAATAACATCTGAAATTTAAAAGACGACTTAAAGTTTGAAATCTAAAATCTAATATAGTGTCTGAAATTTAAAAGTGGTTTAGAATCTGAAATCTGAATTTTAAGACTACTAATTAATTTTGAAGTATTAAATTATTATATTATATTTATTTGATTTATATAACCAGCGTATTATAAAAAATTAAATGTTTTTTCATAAACATATTTTAATTAACGTTATGAAAATGATATGCAAACTTCACAAACATTCATAACTCCTAACTCTTTAAAAATAATGTGAATGTATCCTTACATAAATTTGCATGTATGTGAACATACATTTATGTGATGCATGATTTCATGCACCTAGAAAGTGTGAATGTGCATAAATTTTATATATCATTTTTGTAATGTTAATGAAAAAAGTTTCAAAAAAATTATTTTTAAAAGTGGTACATTCTGGCGCACTGCATTATAAGTGGTATTCATTGAATCTATACACACACACATTGTGAACGGCTTAATTTTTCGTTGTGAACGTATAAAAAATATATATAAGAATTCATATATACCAACACATTTTTGTAAAAAGATTCATATGATTCAAAGGGTTCATAGAAGCATCCGCAACAAAATTCATAACATTCATAAGGTTTGTAGCAGTGTATGTAACAAGATTCATAGAATTCAACAATATTCATAATATGCAATAAATTCATTGGATTCAACAAAATTTATAAGATCCAACAAGGTACATAGGTTAATATAATAGTTAGGTAATAGAACTGCAATAAGATATATATGATTCAAAGTTATTTATGATTGTTCACAATCTTCACAATGAATAAAATCTTCACAAAAATCCTTTGTATGTGTATAGAGAGAGAGACGGGGTGTGTTCAATGGAAAACCAATGTGCATTAGGAAACCAACATGGTGCATAAACAATCTGAAATGCATCAAAAAGATTATTCAAGGGCATTACAGGTATATTCCTTTTACATTAATTTAGTAGATTTTAAAAATCCGATTTAATACTAGAAAGTTGTATAATTACACTACTTGCCGATTTTGATAGGATTTATCAATTAAACAAAATTGATATTTTTACATGGAAAGCAGGAAGGTTTCTATTTTGACATTTTACATGTTTACCATTTTGCCCCTATACACACCGATGCATCGATCAAATGATGCATCCGAAAAGTAATATTAGTTACATCAGTCTCACCTTGTTCTTTTTAATGAATGCATCAGATCCAATGGCTGCAATTGGTAAATATTGGTTTCCTGATACACATTGATAATCCATTGAACCCACCCCTATATATATATACACACACATACATACACACACCAAAGAGATAAATTTTTTATTGTTAATATATAAATAATCTCTCGTTAATTAGAAATAAGTTAAGAACTAGAGCACGTGTTTGTCACTTGCATTTTCTTCTTTATGTCCACTTTCTATAAAGCCTTTTATGGTGTTTGAATTTATTAAAAGTAATTAATTTGTTATTTATTAAACTCTCATGTGTGAGGTCACATCTTCTACCATTAACATGTATTAATTTGTATTTCTACGATTTATTTTACATTTTAAATCAATTTCTTTTGAAAACAAGATTATGTTATATCTATTAAAATCTCAACAAACAACATTTAAAAGATATTTTAATAATAATAATAATATTAATAAATAAACTTAAAAGTTACTAATGATCATCTTTATCTTTTTAATAATTTATACTCAAATTAATTATGATAAAAGATATTAAATATCATTAGTATTAAAAGTTTAAATACATCTAAGTTTAATATTTAGTTTTTTTAATTTCTAAGTTTATATAATTTTTTAAAAAAAATATTTTTTCTTCTTTTTTTTAGATTAAGGGCATCCATTTTTTATACAGCTTTCAAACTCTAAAGTTTTTTTTAGGCTATATTTTTTATTTGTTGCGATTATAAAACTTTAAATTTCATGTGGAATCTCAAGTCTCAACAATTTATTGCTAGCATATATGTTGTTATACTACAAGTATATGTTATCGGTACAAAATAAAATTAATGGTTTAACCATTTTTTTGGTTTAAACTTATAAAGCTACTATTTTGGAACAAATTTTAAAAGGCAAAATGTATTTTTATTTAAATCACAAACACAGGACAAAATAGTAACTTTATAATATTATTAAGTTTGTCGTGTCTGATTAGTATATATGTTGATAATGTAGTCAAGATATCTTAAATATTTATTTTTTACTATATAAAAAACATTGATATATAATTAATATTATTTTTAAAAGCATAAAACTTAGAATTAAATAAACTTTCAGTAAAATAAATTTAGTATATAATATATGATAATTCATGATTAAAATATAAATAATTGAGGGATGTGAAATTATAGTAATTGAAAAATAAGTCGTATGCAAATGGTTACTTATCATTAATAATATATGTCACAAAAATTAAATAAATCAAATTATATTTGCAATGAGAGATTTACAATACTAATAAAGAACACTAAAACATATAAATAAATTTTATTATCTTCAAAGCATATATTTACTTTCACATGTTATCCTTTTAATCTAGATTAAATTTATATAAAATTAAATCTAACTAAATATCATATTACTCAATATTTATTTGAAAAACCAAAAATATTTAGAAAAATATCTAACTAGAACTGAATTTTTATTTTGTTTGTAATTTTTTCTTGTTTTTAGGTTCGTGTGTTTTGGTGATAAAGGTGTACTGGTGTTGTAAAGACCATCAAGAACACATTCATAACTATTTTATATATTTTGGTTAGATTTTTTATAAAAGCATGATAATTATTGCTAATTTTAAAAGCAAAAAGATTGTGGTAACTAATGGGTAAAATTTTTTTTTGCTACAATCAATAAAAATATACAAACTAATACTATTAATGATCAAAATAAAAAAACATTGCTATAAAGTATAAATTTTAAAAAACAAAAATTTGTTGCTATTCAAATCCACCAATGGGCTGGGTTTTAGACTATTCTCTCTTACAAATTCTCCAACGTTATGCTTCGTCTCTTTTCATCCTACTATCGATCTTTCTAGTTTCTATCTATAAATGCTTCATCACCTAATGACAAACTTATAATTTCGACTAGGGTTAACTCCTAGTTTTTTAATTACAAATTACATTGGCCAGACATGGGCAGCAAACATCATATCATGGTTTGAACACTTGAATGAATGCTTCAGGCAAAGTGCAGAAATGAACATCAGAATAAGACGTAAACAACTCAACCGTATATCATTCATTTAACGCTTACCCGACCGGATAAGCAATACGAGACTTCATCACACGTAACAATTGGGTTAAATTTGAGTTTCCAGAAATGGAAGCAGAAGCCCAACCCCAGAAACAATATAAGCTTAACTTTGTGACGCTTAATCATGTACACAATAGCCAAACGCCGTGTATATAGAGTGGAAAAAAGGAAAAAAAAAAATATTAAAGGAAAATGAGGGCGTCTCTGTACATCATCTATCTCAATGACCGTGTGAGATGGAAGCTAATGTATAAACGTACCTGATCCAGGCACAAAATGAACTTTCGATAGTATCTGGCATCATAAGTAGCAGGAAGTGCGTTATGTTTAGATAAACAAAAACCTCTGAGAAATGATCTTTCAAATGTTGATGCCTCCTGGTAAGATCTTCCATCAGCTTTGACAGTTCTGATACCAAGGGAGAAAAGAGTTAGAAATCTTTATACTTTGCCTATCATAAATTGCACTGCAAATGTTGAATATGGTGCCTGATTGTGATTCTAACCATGACCTCATGCCAGAAATTTCAAAAGAACACACTTAATTATGACAACTGCACAATTAGGACCAGTCTTTAGTTGATGTACAAGTGCTAATGAATATCCAAGAATCCTAGCAACGATTTTTGGCACTGAGCTTTTAGGAGCTTTTTAAAAAACTATGTTTGGAAGTAACATGTAGAGCCTTCGTTTTCTTTAATTAAAAAAAAGGATCTTTTATAAAACATTAATAAAGGTAGCTATTGAAAAGCTTTGGGGCTTTTGATCGAACATAATTACACTTTTACCTCCTATTAATTATAAACTACTACCTTCAATTAATAGTAACGTCCGTTTATGTAATTTAATACTAGAAGTTACAGTTACAACTAATTCTACCAAACACATTAATAAATTTAAAAGCTCCAACTCTTTAAAAAAACTTCAGCTCTCAAAAGCTCTAGCTATTAAAAGCTTCTGCCTCTTTTAAAAACCCAAAGCTACAACTAGTTTTAGCAAACATACCCTTTGGATGAAGGCAATAGGTGAACAACATAAAATATATAAATACTTCGTATTTGGTTTCCCTCAACTATCATTGTGGGTGTCACCTAACACTAAACACTGCCAAATTTTAAATAAATAAAAAGCATCACACAACATACATGTAATGGCTGATATCTAATTACTGAAAGTTGTTCAGAAGGTTATTTTATTTTTAGGGATAATTTCATATATACGATATACCCCTTCTAAACTTCATGATTTCATATATATCCATATATATTCCCTCTAAACATCATTATATATATATATATCATTAATATCACATATATCCCTCTTATACATCATTAATATCGTATATACCAAATACATTAATTTAATTATTTTATAATATTTAAAACTCATAATTAATGTTGCTTATTAATTAATGACCATTATACCCTTATTTTGTTTTTTCAACTAAACTTCAAAATATCATACTTATCCAACTAAAATTAAAATATCATATCCCTCTTAATAATTTTATATAATTTTTGTAAACTTTCCTATATAAATTTTTCATAGTAAAACAAATTAACATTAAAAATATAATTATTGAGAAACTTTGGTTTTTCTAATAGTTTACCAACAACTACATACAATACATAGGTTTTGTGAGGCAAATAAAAAATATATAAATAATCTCGGTTCAATGATAAAATAAAAAAATTGTATTATGTTTTTACTCGTTTGATTCCAAGTCACATCGCCTTATTATATTTTCTTATTTGTTTTTTTCCTGCAGTTTTCAATACAGAATTAACTGATTACATATTATGTTCTTTCTTTTCTTTTTCTTTTTGAATTTTATAGTTGTATTGCTTTTTGTTTTTCTAAATTCAGTATATATTTTTTGTTTTCGATATACATTAGTTTCAAGTTTGTTTTTGTTTTATAATCATTTTTTTAGTTTACTTTATTTAATTTTTATATTTATTCTAGTATTTGATTTATTACTTGTTATCCGATGTTATTAGTTGTGTATATTTTGTGCTAAAGATAAGATTTTATATATATTATCCTATATATTTAGAGTCCATTTTATTATAATTTGTTTAATAATTAGTTTGTAACAAGAAAATATTTTAATATTAAAATTACCGGATGAAATTTGTATATTATTAGTAAACTAATCTTTTTTATAAATATAGGGTTATTTTCATTAGTAAAGAACTCAATTTTTAGACAAACCAAAGTTTCACATTAATTATATTGTTAATATTAATTTGTTTTAAGAGCAAGAATTTATATGATAAAAGTATTACAACATAAATTATATATAATTACTATGCGGGATATAATATTAAGAATTTATGTAATTGGGCAAATCTAATATTATGTAGTTGATGCATCTATTTAGAGACTATAGCTCAGGTTTGACTTTCAAGAGTCAGGTGGATTATCATTTTTACTCTGAAATCAGTACTATTCCTTTTGTTATACACCATTAACAACTACATTAATTTCTTAAGCAACCTTTGACAATACCGCAAGTTCTTGCCAATCAAAGTGGACATGGAAAAAAGATATGCCGAAGGAGTTTTTCTTTAAATCTCTTTGAATCATCAAGCGGTATTTATTAACTACTTGTCCCCAGGCGAAGGGAAAATATAGGAAAAAGAATGGAACTGTTACAAGGAGACATAGTAATTAATAGGGATGTTCAAATACCTGTTTATAAATTCACTGAGGTATGCAATTGGCCAAAGAGCCCCCCATCAAAACTGTTCCTGTGCAGCATTCTTCTTTCGTGTGTTTAATAATGCCTCTAAGCTTCTCCCTCGAGTTCCAAACCCACCTCCTGTTGTGTTTGGAGCAATCCCGCCAGAACCTAATTTGCTCGCCATAGGACTACCAAGGCTATTTATGTCAGGATCAAAGTCTTTATTTGTTAAAAATTTACTGGACAATAATTGGTGACTTCCACGGAAAGGTGCCGTTGGACTATGATATTGTCCATCTGTCTTCCACCAATATTTAGGACTCAGGAATTCAGTACCCATGCAACAAGAATCGGTGCTTGAAACCCTCCCAGTTGATAATGCCAAATCATATGATATTTCATCCAGTGCCCTCTCCAGGCCGTTTACTCGTGTCTCCAAAGAATTCATCCCATTACGAGAATTTCCCATGAATTTCTGAAATCAACAAATAGAGTTGTACATGGTGAGAACAAAAGAAATAAGAGGCAAAAATATCTCAAGACAAAACAAAATATAAATGGGCGTCAGGCAAAATGTCCAAGCACCTGTAGAAGATTTAAGAGGTTTGACTGCTGGTTTTCAATCTGAACAAGCTGTTTTTGGATCCGAGACAAATCCTCGACCTCTTTCTGGTTCCCATAACCATATTCAACTGCATTTCCATTTATGTCCACGTCCAACTCACAGTCGTCAATAAATGGAACCACACGAGAACCAAATCTTGAACCCCCATGTTTTACAAAGTTGCCATCTCTGGTGTTATTAGAGATGATCTGTTCTGTAACTCTTTTTTCTGTTTCTAAGATGATTCTTTTGTCAGTATCCACTGTGTCAGGAGCCCTCATTTTCTCACTCATCAATTTTTCTTTACAATCTACCTCTACAGATGCAGGCTTGGGAACAGGAAAGATAACCTTAGAATCAGTTTCTTTGTCAAAATCCATCTTTTTAGTAATTAACCCACTTTGTTTCCTGAAGTTACTCTTTGGAGGACTTCTACTTTGTGGTGTAGTCGGAGATGAACGTGGAATCGTGGAATGCTTGTTATTAGAAATTGTTTCCTTTGGTGGAGTTTGTAAAGCAGTAGCAGGAGGATTGTTTAGGCATATAACTGGGAATCTCCCTGCACCACTATCTGGATACATGACAAAACAAATTATAAATATAGCTTGTATGCTAGATTGCTATAAAAAAAGGACGGTGGTAGCCATTTGTAGGATAGTGTCCAAGCAGCCATCTTAAAAAGACGATGATTGATGACGGTAGAAGATGATATTTAGTACTTTGACTTGGATGTTACTCCCTAGTTCCTGAAAAGGAACTGCAATTTTCACTTTGATTTCAAGCCTAGTTTCCAGATGCAAATTGACGATTTTGAAAAAAAAAATGCTAAATAGAATATGGACTATATCAATTAGCAAGCGATAATAAAAATAAACAAGGTGCTGAATGCTGATTAAGTCTTCCTTTAATAAGGTCCAAATAGAAATAAATATTAAAGATGTTGCACAAGTAGTACTATAGAATTGAAAAATCAAAGGGAATGCTTTCAAGAAGTGACCAAAACATCAAACATGGAATACACCATGCCATCCATTTGAAGTTTCACCAATCACCATTGTCCTCCAACATATACGAGGAGTCCAAAAAAACCCCAAATTATGAGAAACAAGATGAAACAAAACAAAATGGTTCATGTTCCAACTTTAATTGTTGTTCTTTAATATGTAAGGGATACTATTAGCCAACTTGAAAATTCTGAGTTTAGCTCACCTAAAATTGTTAACAGATAACCAACCACCACAAGTCCATAAGTCTTTCATGACTGGACAAAATGAATGGGTTACAAACACATAACCAAAAGCTAAAACAGCTTGTTTTTTAGAGCAAAACAAGTAGTAATTAATTTTTCAGAAACGTATGAAGGTTTGTTCTGTTGTAAATATCAATTAAAGAGACAGTGTACCTTTCGAAGATGAATTGCCATTCAATTGGGGTGAAACGGGAACCTCATCTAGATGCCCTGGAATCTCCTTCCACAACTCTAATGTCTGATTCATGGATTCACGAACTACCTTCACCTGTTACATTCGTTAATCAACTTCAAGCCATGAGGCAAATTTGTTGTTCAACCGGTAACATAGTCATCCAACTTTCAACAAGGTGCGTAATTTGTGGTCTTTTCACCGAGATTGTGCCAATATAGATTACACATACCGATCTAGAGTATTCATCTAAAATTGAAACAGTATGATTGAAAGTTGATACCTTATCGAATCGCTTATTCTCAATAGAAGCAAGACACGAAGACCTGAAAGCCGTCAAGTGTACCTTCTCCGCCACCGCCAACCTACCCAAGGCCTCAACTGCCGCTTTCCTGGCCGCCCAATCGTCACTACCCAGAAAGTCAACCAAACATGGAACCAATGAATTCAGAGAATTCCGGTTACAAGCGGCGCCACCAGCTCCAGCAATGCTGCCGATAACAGATAATAACGCAGGTTTAGCTTTGAAGCTGTCGGATTTAATCAACTTTAGAACCCTAGGCAATAGCTTTTGCAAGTGCGCCGGTTCAGGATCCGGCGACGCCTCAATCGCCGCCGACAGACACAAGGCCGAGCCGATCTGAGAGTTCTGATCCTGTTCTGTCAAAACAGCTTCCACCAAAGGCTTCGATAAGGAAGAGAAGGACGGTTTAGTGATTTCGGAGGCAATGGAGGAGACAGCTCCAACACAAGCAGAGCGGACAGCGGAGTCAGGATCACGGAGACGGCGAACAACGGCGGCGAGCATTTTAGAAACGTGAGGTGAAAGCGCATCGCCGTGCGTGACGGAGAGAACCCCTAAGATACGGACGCATTGCCTCCGAACTGGAGATTTGTCAGATGATGAGGTAGCGGAGAGGTAAGTGAGGAAAGGCGCAAAGGAATCATGATTGAGGCTGAGAGCAATGGACTCGAGCTCGGTGGCAGCGACGGCAAGCGTATCTCTGTCTGAGAGCTTGTTGAGGCAAGTGATGACTCGGTGCTTGAGATCTTGTTGAGGTTGGGCTGGTGATTGTGGAGTTAATGAAACTCGTTTAGAAAGAGACATTGTTGCTGGACAATGATCAGAAGTGGAGGTGTAGCGCCACCGTTTTGCGGAGGCGGTGGCGGTGGAGGGTCAAATTGGATTTGGTCAAACGTTTGCTGCAAGTACACGAAAATGGCTTGCTTATAAATGGAGAGAGAGCGAGAGGAGAGAACGTGGGGGAGGAACACAACTTCAGGGGTCTAATTGTTATTCATCTTCATATTTGTATACAACAAATACACATATCCTCAAAACGGTGAGTGACGGGTTAATTTGTAAAATATATTCCATAAACTATATTATTATAGATACAAAATATTTTAATTTTTCTAAACTTGAAAACGGTAAAAATTGAAATTCGGCTTTACCTTTTAAAGATCAATGATAGATTTAATATTAAATTCACTTTAATTATTATGCTATCCATGTATTACATCAATATTTCTAAAAGATAATTGTTTACGTAAAATATAAAAACTGAAAATTAAAACTATCAATGTTAACTTTTTCTAAAAAACTACAAACGTATGACGCATATATTTTAATAAATATTATACATAATGTATAAACATACAGATATTTAACGTTTTTTTCTTTTAGAAAAAAAATTATATTATTATTATCATGAACAACTATTTATTTACCTTTGTAAATATATGAAAAATGAAACATTTAAATAATTCATTTAACTTTTTTATTTTTAAACTTTTACGTGTTTAATTTATGTAATTTAATATTTTAATTTTACATAAAACATATATAATGTTTATATATTTTGTTATAAGTAACAAATAATTTATAAAATATTTTCTTACTATCTTGTATTAGTTTTGTTTTTAAATAATTTTTAAACAATTTGTATTTAGTATATTTTTAATAAAATTATAAATATGTAAAATATTTTTAATTAAATATATAGATATGTATAAAAAAACCTAAATTTAAAATTTGATTTAGATTATTTTTGATATTAGTTTAGGTGTCGTTTGTTTTTAAGAGATTAAACGTCTGAATCTAAACAACTTCTGAAATATAAAAGGTATAAAGTCTGGAATATAACACGTAAGACCATTTGTTTTACAACTAAAACATCTAAAATATGTTATGATCATTTTCTCTTCCACATGCTAACAACCCCTAGAAAGAATCCCATTATCCTAATTTCTAAAACCCAAAATCTAATATCTGAAAATTCATTCTCTTTATTAATCACCGAAAGAACAACCACATACTGATTGGCAAAAAAACCATAAAATCGCAACCTCCAATCCAAAACCCAAAATCAACCTACGGATTGTTAAAACCCAAAATCAATACATGATCTTCACTCAACCGATATCTTTTCCATACAGCTTACCTTGTCGGTCTTCTCGTCTACTTGTCGACCTTCTCTTTCTTTCATCAGTTACCAATGAAGATCTTACCATAGCTCGCCTGCCTCGCCAGTTTCCTCATTTGAAATCATCTTGCTCTCTTCATCAGATTTTGATGGATTGAGAGAGAAAGAGATGGGTTTATGGAATAGAAAGAAGTGTCTCTGAATTCTATGAGTGATTTTTTAAATGTTGATTTGTATTTTAAATATAAGATCACGATCAAAGCTTGGTAGCTCTTAAAATTTTTACCAAATAAACAATCTCATATAAAAATCTCTTATTTGTTAGATTTAAAAGGAAATTAAGATTTAAAACAAACAATGTCTAAGTATCCTTTAAAACTATAGTAAATTAAGATGTGTCAATTGCTGATTATAACACATAATATGATTTGTCAAAAGAACGACACTTCATAAAACATGTTATATTTTATTACTAACTCACGTATTACGCGGATAGTTTTTAATAAATAATTGGTTATATAAAATTTATGTATACATAAAATTAAAACATATAAATAATAAATATTATTAAAAAATATAAAATAATAGTATTATTAATTGTCATAGTTATTATTTAGGGATAATTACTAAAATAGCCAAATCTCACACCTTTATTCACTTTTTAGCCATTTTATATACATTTTACCAAAATAGCCACAATTTACGTGACCACATTTACGTGATAGCCACAATTTACGTGATTTGTACTTTTTTCAATTTTTTAATGTATTACGTTACAAAAGGTGTTTGGTCACGTAAATTGTTGTACTTGGTCACGTAAAGTGTGACAAGACATCCCACCAAACATTCATGGGGAAGGAGCAAAAATGGTCACGTAAAGTACAATAATTTACGTGACCAGACACCTTTTGTAACGTAATGCATTAAAAAATGAAAAAAGTACAAATCACGTAAATTGTGGCTATCACGTAAATGTGGTAAAGTGTGGCTATTTTAGTAAAATGTATATAAAGTGGCTAAAAAGTGAATACAGGTGTGAGATTTGGCTATTTTAGTAATTATCCCTATTATTTAATAATAGTCATTTTTTTAATAATTTTTAAAATATTTTTTTATAAATATATGTATTTAATCGATTTAATTTAAAATTTTAATTTTACATAAAACATAATGTTTATATATATTTTATTACAATAAACAAAATATAATGAAATATGATTTTATTAATATTGTATTATGTTTATTTTTTTACCTTTTTAATATTGTTTGTATAATTTTTATTTATGTTTAATAAATTTATAAATACATAATATTTTTTTTAATTAGACACATAGATAAGTATATATAAATGTAATTTGAATGTATTTGTATTTTATTCATAATAATAACAATAAATATTAGATGGTGATAAATTTAATAAATATTGAATAATAATAAATATTGGATAGAGTTAATGATTTATATTATTTATAGATTTTAAAAATAATAAATTGTATTTATTTTTTATTTTGTATATGTATTTTATATTTATTTATCTCTTTATATTTGTATTTATTTTTCAAATGAAACGTAAAATGACATATGTTATTATGTGTTTTCTTTTGTCATACATATAACTAGTTTATTAACCTGTGTATTACACGAATAATTTTAATAAATTTGTTTTCTTAAAAGTATGTAAACTTAAATTAAGAATTAATATTCAAACTTTTAATACTAATGATATTTAATATATCTTATTATAACTAATTTATGTATAAATTATTATAAAAAAATTAATCATTAATAACTTATAAGTTTATTATGATAATTATTAATTAAAAAAATCTTTTAAACATGTTCGGATAAAGTAGTTATGTATTTTCGTAAATTCTTCATACACCATACTCTATTTTCTCATACACCACACCCTATAATTTTGACCAATAATCTAACTAAATTAGAGTTTATGATTGGTTGTATGTTCCTCTTTTTCATTGAATAAATAATTTAATAGCCATGATTATGCAATGATTATATATAAATGTGGTGTATGAAGTATAACCAATTCTTCATACACCATACTCTATTTTATTTACAAAAAGCTGTTTGATTGTCATTAAATTCTAAACTACACAATTATTTCAAACTATTTAAAAACTGTTTTGTCATTATTTCTTGGGTAGCCAATCATGTTGCCATTGAATTCAGCAAAAAGAATTACTCCTCCAGCTATTTAAAATTTGCAAGAAGACGAAAATGCCAATTGGCCACGATGCCTCGGCACTGAGAATAATAATATACTATCAGGGGCTTAAACGTCATTTAATTCACTTTTTGTCATTTTGTGTTCTATTTACGTTTCTGATAAATGTATTTTACTTATGACAAAAGTTATAGGGGTTATTTTTCGCATCATTCTTTATTCTTTTACTAACAACTTCATTTAAATTTTTTTTTTGGTCGTGCAAGTTTCTGATAAATGTATTTTAACAAAAGTTACAAGAGGTTGTTATTCTCACTTTTTTTTACTAACCACAGCTTCTTAACATGTTACATCAATTTTATTATCCAATCACAATTCAATAAAAATATTAAAAAAATATCATATCAAAGAGGTGCAAGTCAAATCATAAGGAATGTGGTGCAAATAGAAGTCCCATGTTATAATCATATATCCCTGTTTAATGGTCGTAAACATTGATAGGTATAATTCATTAGTAAAGTTATTATTAAAATGATTACATGCAAGGGAGATATATGATTAATAAAATTAAGGAGTATGATAAGAAATATATATTTAACAACGCCTTTTAATTATAGAAGCCTAGGCGACGTTTGGTTCGCAGAATGTTTATTCTTAGAATGGAATCTGTCAAGTAATGAAATTCTGAAAGAATGGAATTTGTCGGAATAGATTTGGAGGTCGATGAAGATGAAGTCTAGAGTTTGGTTTTAAAACTGTTAAAATTTTTGAAATGGAATTTAAATTCTATGGCACTAACCCAATGAAAATGAATTCCTTCAAAAGTGGTGTGTTTTTTTTCTAATAAAGAAATCTTCATTTCATTCCTTTTTACTGCCAAACAGCACATCGGAATGGAATTTTTCATTCCAATTCCATCAAATTCAACCAAACGCCCCTTAAGGTATGTTTGGTATAGTTGAATGGAATGGAATGAAATTACATGAGATTTACATTTATTTTTGTTATGTGATGTGAGCATTGATTTTCATTGACGGTAAGTAGAGAACTAAGTTTTGTATAAATTAGTTTCTGTTATTTCATTCTCAACATTTAGAGAATCAAAATAATGAAAAGTGAATGACAATATAATAGATTTTTCTTCATGTGCCATGTCAACCTATATGTTTGTACTTTGGTTCATTTAAATGTTGTATTTGTAAATTATTTAAGTAGTATAAAATAAATTAACTTTAAATTTTCTAGTGTTAAAATTCATGTGTGCTAAGATGACACCATTATTGTATTATGAATAACGTCATAATACATTAAATGGTCACACCTTTAAGCACAATTAAATAAAACTAACTGAACAAACAATCAAATAAAGTTAAATAAATGAATGAATCATATTAAATAGTTTTAAGTAAATGAATGAATAAACAATCAAATAGTTTTAAACATAAATAAGCGAATAATATTAAAGTAAAATTAAGAGATAATTACTAGAATTTTAAATAGATGCATTGGGGTTTGAAAAACCATAACCCCCTATTTCCCTTTGAGGTTAAAAATTCATGTTAATCCCCTTTTTGGTTTTGTACGAGCTGAAACACACAACACAAACATACAAAAATTTTCTCATGATTGATCAAGTGAAATTCGCTAAAAGGTTATTAACAACCCGTTCATCTGTGTTATCTCCGTTATATACCGACAACATCCTATTTAGTCATTCTTGTAAAAAAAAAAAAAAAATCGGCTGAGATACATTAAGGGACGGAGCTAAGATTTTAAAGTAAATGAGGTAATCCTTTATTGTAAACTAATAGCTATAAATAGTATAATCAAACAAATATAACAAAATATCGTAACTAGAAGCTAAATTAAGAACATAAAATCTTTAATAGAAAGAACATTTTCTTGTCATCCAAAAAAAGAATCAACTTGCTAAGTAACATACCAAGAAGAGACGGTTTTCACATCTTCGTTTAAGGGGATTGGGTTGTTATTTTATTATCCATAGTTTAACCTAGGACCACTAATTAGATCATAGAACAAACCAATAATATACTTTTTTTTGTCAATACCGTAGTACAATTTTACGAATTGTCAACTATTAAATTCGTTACTAATTGTAAAAGGATATATTTTAGATAATTTGAATGTTATCATTTTAAATAAAATTATAAGAATTATCTTGAAGTTTTACCTCAACTCATAAAAAATGAAAATAATAATGATGAAGTTTTATTGTATGATGAAAGCCATTCAACCTAACAATTATTGAAATTACACATGTTTTATGTTATTTTTTAGAAATTATATATATATATTATATAATAAGAATAAGTTGGGCAATTTTCAGAGGAAATATAGATCTTGGGACCTTATCATATGGAAAAGAACGTCACAACTTTAAATGTGGCCAAAGGGTTGCCTAATAATCCAAGAAACGTCACATGAATTCTAACCTATTAATCATCTCTCACTATCAACTTCCTGTTACACCAATTAATTCACCACCTATCTCTTTGTTCATTCCATTTTTCACATATTAATTTAAAAAAACGTCTTATTTTCTTTTTATTTATTTTACTTTTAGTATAAAAAAAATGCACACACATTGATAGAATGATAGCACCATCGTCATTTTAGGGGTGTTTGGTTCGCAGATTTTTTTTCTATGGGATTTGCATTTTGTCAAATAATTTGCATTTGAAAAATGCAAGGTAACTAGGATTTAAAATCCTAAGGTGGAAAGATTTGCATTATGCAGCATTTGCATTTGAGAAATGCAAGGTAACTAGGATTTAAAATCCTAAGGTGGAAGGATTTGCATTATGCAGCATTTGCATTTGTATCTGGGATTTGTATTTTTTTTATCTGGGATTTGCATTTTTTCGAAGGATTTGCATTATGCAGCATTTGCATTTGTCAGTATTTTGTCAAATAATCTGTATTATCTTATTGAAAAAATTTGCTAATCTTAATAATGCAAGGTAAATGAGATTTAAAATCCTAGGAGGGAGACTGAGTTTTTAAATTACAAAGAAAGAAATGATTTTTAAAATTTTGGGATTTTAAATCCGTACTAAAATCTGCAAACCAAACATAGGATTTTAAATGCAAATCTCAAGAAATCCGCAAATCAAATGCCGGTTAAAAGTTTGGATACTGTTTATTTATTAAAGTACTCAGACAATTCAACATTCATGTTTTATCCATTGTTGATAAACTTGTAGCCATCTTGAACCCTTCTAGAAAACCGATGATAACTATATATTTAGATTTCTACTAGACATTATATATAAAATGTTATTAAAAAGAAATAATATATGTATATAAAAATTAATTAGAAGAAATAATTAAATAAAAAACCTATGGAACCTTGAAGTTGAGGAGCAATAGAATATGCACGTCAATGATTTAATTTAGAACATTCACTGAAAAATTAACGAGTCACAAATATTTAAAATCTATTTGATTTATTTAAAATGAGTTAAATTATAGTTAGACTGGTCTATTTTTATATTAAAATTTAATAAATTAATTACATACACAATTTTAAATAGAAAAAAATGAGCATCATTTTCAAAAACATATATTTAAAAAAAGTTACTTATGAACTTATTTCCAATATTAATTAAACTCAATCAACTTTTCTCAATTTCTCAATTAAATCTTTAAACTTTTTTTTTCAATCGTTAAAGTTCCTAAACTATGTTTGTATTATTCAAAAGTATATATTTTGGACCGGCTAACAGATTAACAGGTAAAATCAACTGATAAAACAAAAATGTCTAGGGACTTAATCGCTAAAATATGGAAAGATGGTGGGTTTTTTACAACATTAATCAAGTGAAAAAAATTAATATAACTTGTTTAGTAACCGGTCAAATATATACTCTTGAATAAGACAAAAATAGTTTAGGGACTTAAACAATAAGAAAAAAAATTTAGGGACGTAATCACAAAAATGAAGAAATTTGTTGGGGTTTTTTCAATATTAACTATTTTTTTATCGTATTATTTATAAATCTAATATTATATATGCATCTTTGTACAAATTGATATAGAAATTAACGTATGAAGCCATCAGAAGCTGCTGTAGGTTCGGAGTTTAGTTTAGGTATGAAAATGGACAAACCATTTTCACATGCATCACATTTTTCATGTTCCAAGTTGTCGTTTCGATTCCCCCTACAAAATTGGATCCCCTAGCCTATAATAATTAGGTGCACATTCTTGGTTTAGTACATGTATTTTTTTTTTTCTTCTTTCAAGGTATTATTTCTTGTTTTAAAAAACCAAATGAATTATTGTTAGAGACAAATTTAAGATTTTTAATTATGGTACGTAGTTGATGTTTTTAAAAGGAACCCCGCTGACTAGTCTTACGATTAACATCAAAGACATAAATCGTATTGTATGATCATAAGCAAAAACTACGTGACAATTTATAATCTATTAATTTAAGCAATTAACTTTTATCATCAATCTATTTTGTTTGCTTTTATCGATGGAAATACATATTTTCATTAGTTTTATATGATATATAACAACTAAATGTGTATATATCACAGTGTGATTGTTATCCAGGATTACATATGATATAGAAAACTAAGATAACATCTGATTGTTTCCTTGCTTCGTTACAACCTTCATCGAATTTAAGCATGTAACCTAAATAGATAAACTGTACGCTTAATACCATATAACTTTTTCTTTCATGTAATTAACTCATAAGAACGTCTCATGTAAGCAACAAATCATTTAGGTGGTGTTTGGATTGAATGAATTTAAAATGATAGATTTTAAAATGATAGGATTTTGAAATTTTTAGGGCTATGGATGGATTATGAAAGGTGGACTGGTGGAGAAGTGGGGAATTTAAAATCCTAAATGAGCTAAATCATTTCTTTTAATATTGTATCCAAACATGATAACGAAGGATTTTTAAATCCAAATCCTAAATGAGTTGTTTAAATCCTTCAAACCAAACACCACCTTAGTCTATCACATATTAGAAATAACAAAAAGTGATCAATTATCAAAGTTATAATCATCAAATAGGAACAAATCAAATTTAATTATAATATGGATTAATGTTCAAAGTTTAATGTTATTTATTTGGGTTTATTATGAAAAAAACCAACATGTTTAATGTTTTTTGCGTTTTCGTCACTCCATGTTATTTTTTTCCATAAAAGTCCTCAAGTTATACTTTCTTTTTGGTTTAGTGAAATTTGGACATTAGAACCCTGTTTTTTAGTTTTTTAAAACCCGGTTCACAAATTATAACCGGGGTCTAATGTCCAAATTTCACTAAACCAAAAAGAAAAGAATAACTTGAGGTTTTTTATGAAAAAAATAACATTGAGGGACGAAAACGTGAAAACATGTTGGTTTTTTTATAATAAACCCTATTTATTTCACCTATTTCTAATTATATAATCAAATAAGATACATTTCAACGTTAAATTCATTGTTTTTATTAGTAACTGTTATAAAATATATAATTCGTTTATAATAGAAGATTTAAATTAAATTATTTGTCTAATTAAAATGATTATTTTTTTGGTAAACCATGTTTGACTTGCTGAATGGAATTTGAATAAACTGAAGTTAATATTAAAGTATCATAGTGTTTGGTAATGACTTAGAATGACAAAAAATTTTAATCATAAATTTTGATTAAATTTATACAAATTATAGTTCATTCTCTTTGTAATCTAAATGATGATATAAACTAAAAATAAATTTCAATTAACTCAGATTTCTATTTCGTGAGTCAAGCACTCTTTAGTATTAAAGGTTGTTCTAATTTTTATTCAAACACAAACGACGTCACAACCCATTTAGAAAACAAGAAAGAGTCATTAATTGAAAAAGAAGAAGAAGAAAGGGGTGCATTTATATGAAACTGAATTCTCAACACATTGGACAATAACTTGCTTCCAACTTCTAAGCTCTAAACTTTGACACCTTTCATCTTAAACTTATTATATAAAATATTAAATTTTAAGTATAAACTTTAACAGGATTGTCTATTTCGCCCCTTAATAGCTTCAACAATGATCATCATATTAATTGAAATTGTGAAGCATTCGTAATTCAAAAGGTTGACGATAAGTAAATGGAGTTCATTCAACCGGCCTGGCCCCTATGCCTATCACGAGATATGCAAATCGAGTTCATTAAACGGTAGTGCGAGGAGAGAGTGTGACCTTATGGATCGAAGACAACATCTTATAGGTGGAGTGTAATTAACTCCCTTACTAGAAGTGTTCATAAAAATCCGAATCCGAGCATCCGAAATAAAAATATGAAAATCCGATCCAAAACTATTCGAACTTTCAGATATATGATATTTCGGATTTAAATAGTAAAATTCCAAAATTTCAGATATCCGAAATATCTAAAAATCCAAAAAATATATTTTAAAAATTTTATGTCTTTTGTATTGATTTTTTACATAATATTAAGTGTTTATTAAAATTCTAATGTATATTTTTTAGTTCTATCTTGGTATTATAAATTTATTAATTAATATTTTATATATTTTAGTTTTTTAAATCTTTTTTAATCGTTTAGAGTTAAATAATTCCGGATACATTAGTTTGTGATATATTATCTTCAATATGTATTTGGATATCTGAATTTGTATTTTAGAATTCATTAGGAGTTTAGGTATGAGTTGTTTGAGTTGTTGTTTTTTCTTAGAATAATATTATCCAAATTAAATTCTTGTAAGATTCTCAAGTAATTCATTCTTTGTGCCTCCAACTTGGAGTCATAAAATTTGGTTTTTAATACAATTTGCCTTTCAAAAAAAAAGTAATTCATTCTTTAATCACTAATCAACCACCAATTTTATATATTAGAAATTACAAGCATTATGCTTTTAAAATAATTGTTAAAGAATTATTAACAATGATTAAATTACTACTTTGACACTTTGTGCTCCCAATAAATATTATTGACAAATAATACTTATTGATCTCTGAAAATAAAATACAATATATCTATATATTTAAAAATGAAGAATAACTAATATATATGTGACAAAACTAGTTTTAACTTCTAATAGCTATAACTTTTTAACAGATCACGAACTTTTAGTTTTATTGTATATATATTTTTTGTAAATGTAGTTGCAAATGTAGTATTTCATATTAAATGATATAAAATAACGTTAATATTAACTAAAAATTATAGTTTATAATTATTAAGAAAGTAAATAAGTAAATTTGTTTGACCAAAAGCTAAAACTATTTTTAAAGTTACTTGAAGTAGCTTTTCATGTAAGATCTTTTACTGCGTAATCAAATGTTCAAGTTTCAAACGGAGCTTTATACGCCTAATTTTTAAAAAATTAAATATCTAATCAAACACGTTGACATCAATAGTCTCTCATAGCAGATATTTTTAAAGATTCAAATATTTTATAGAAACAAGGTAGAAACTTAAAAACAGAAAAAGAAAATAAACTGGAATAAAAAGAGATTAATTATAAGCAGTAGTAATATGAATTTGGTGTTCAAAAATACATGTCGGGTCATGAGGTCCTCTCCCCATCGGGGAACACCATCACATGGCTGCTCATTGTATCTCTTGTTTGGTGCCATTCCAATGTAATGATGGGTAGCCCTTTATATTTGATTTCAAACGGAATACAATAAATCAAAATTTGGTCCCTATTCTACAAACAATAATTGAAATTTCACAAAATATACTCTTGAAAAATTTGTTCAATGAAATTCGAATGTTATAACTTCATACTTATTAATAAACTATTATATAAATATATATAAAATGAGATTTAATGAAAAACTAATGTTGATCTAATTGCTACAATACTTTATACGGCAACAATTATGTATAACACGAGAACATGGAACAATGATGCACAATGCTTCTCATGTGAAACACAACCGTTCAACGCATGATGCACCATTGTTTCTGCATGATACACCGTGAAAGACAATCGTTCAACGCGCGCGCACACCCACACACACATATATATATGTGTGTGTGTGGGTGTGTGTGTTAATAGAAGAGTTCAGTAGTATCTGCAACAAGATTCATCAGATTCAAAGTCATTTTATGGTTGTTCACAATGTTCACAACGAATAAAGTGTTCGCAATAGATATTCTGTCTAATATATATAGGTTGAAGTGTGTACCACCTATAATGTGGCGCACTAGAAGGTACCACTCTTAAAAGTAGTTTTTTTTTTGAATTTTTTTTCATAAACGTGTTTTAATTAACATTACAAAGATTGTATATAAATTTCACGCACATTCACATATTCTAAGTACATGAAAGCATGCATCACATAAATGTACATTCACATGTATGCAAATTTATGCAAGTGTACGTTCAAATCATTTTTAAGGAGTTAGGAAATGTGAATATATGTGAAGTTTACATATGATTTTTATAATATTGACTAAAACATGTTTATGAAAAAAAAATTCAAAAAAGTTCTTTTAAAGGTAGTACATTAGGGTGCGTTGCATAATGAGTAGTTATATTTCGAACAATGTTATATATGTGTGTGTGTGTGTTGTACATGTCATTTAACGTACTTATAACAAAACAATTGAAATGTTATATATAGATTTGGAATGTTAATTAAGCATAGAAATGAGAGTTTTTAAATAAAAAAAAAACTAAAAATAAAAATAAAAATAAAAATTAAGATAGAATATGTGTGTGTAATTTTTGGATAAGGAAAATCTTATTTAATGGTGTACTTGTAGAAAAAAACATTCTCTCTTTTAAATTGCCCATGTTGAGGTCCCCCGATTAGATAGACCAGTGGAGCTTTGTTTGTTTCAGTTCCTTGCCCATGTTCAACTAGTTGAATACCCGTGCGGTGCTCGGGTGATTTATTTCAAAATTAATTCTTTTTTAATTAAACAATTACACAAAAAAATATTTAATTTTGAAAGACTATACATATATTCTCTTATACATTGTTTGTTAAGAAAAAAAATACTTAACTTTATCATGAAAATTACTACACGCAATTATGTTTGAGGTTTGTTTGTTTAAAATTTTATACTCTCCATTATTGTCAGTTTTATTGGTATAAGAAATTATAAGTTTTCTATTTTAACTTTTTTTTAATAATTTATGTTGGAAAATCTAAAGATATTGTTAAGTTTGCTTTATTTTTTATATATTCTATAAAAATGCATTATAATCACACATATATTTTGGTTGTCCGTTTATTTTATTTACATTCCAGTAATAGTTTTAATACAACATCAAATATATTTCATATTGTACTTGCTATATCTAAACTTAGTTTCATCTATCGTAAATATCAATGTTAATATTGAAAAAATCATTATATTTTCATGTTATATAATTTTGGTCTCTTAATATTATTATTTTTAATCATTTTAATCCTTACATTATATTTTATTGAAACTGTTATATTTTGTTCGGTAAAAGTCAACATATCGTTATGATATATCCTTTCTATGTTTAAAATTAAAAATATACATCAAACTAATTTAAAACATAAAAAAAACAATGCAATTCAAATACAAGAAAGACACTTATTACATGAACAAAATTATGTAACTTGTATTACTCAACTACTCGTATATCATGTTTTTAGTTTCAATTTAATTTTCTTTAAAGGTTTGCCAAGTTGTTGACCTTGCTATTTTGTTAAATGTTTTTCTCAAGTATTTTCCGTCATTATAATCATTGCTTGTGGCCAATCTGGAATTCATAATTATCTTGGAGTGTTTGTTGACCAGTTGTGTGTCTAAATCGCCCTTTATTTATTTGATTTTGCTGTTTGAATTAGATAAAAGACAGAATGTTTAAGTTTTTGTGTTGTGCGTGAATTACATATGTGTGTGTTAGCTTTCGTTTTTGTCGAGAAATGGCTGGCCAATAAACCCAATTGGCCTTCGGCCTAACCTTTAATTGATTTCTAAGTGGTTTGTTGATTCAAATATGAGTATTAATTGTCATTAACCTATACATTTCTATTGCTGGAAAATAAGATCAAAACAGAAAATAAGTGCAGTATTAGTGTGCTGTCCAGGTGTGTTTAGCTTAAGTTCTGTCCGTAAAAATGGGCAAGAAGGTCAAATGGCCTTCGACCTTTGGCAACTTAATTAGCAAGGATGTTTATTGATCAGTTTTATGTATCAATCGCCATTTATCCTACCTTATATTGCTGCTGAAAAGTTAAAAACAGAAAGATATGAGTTGTGAGTGTGTGCAATGTGCGATTATGTGTTTGAATAAGTGTGTTTGCATGTTAATGTCAGGCTCCGAGACTAAATAGTCTCGGAGTGTTGTGTGTGTCTCGTAACCTCTGTGTGTGTTCATTGAATTGATACAGAAATAAAGGAAGAAACAACAGCATCATAAGTATCAAACATATATATGCTATGTGTATTATAGTATATATGTACATCATTTTCAAAATATTGAAAGAATATTAAAGAAGATACTATCAATTTTTTTCTGCATGAGTTGAAAACGTCTTTGACTCTTCATCTGGTTGATTAGCATATGTGAAGTTCATCTTGAAACGGTATAGTTTTATTCACGTAGACACTGCTGATGCAGTTTTTTTTATCAATATTGATTATGCGTACTGACTCTCTCTCTGTGTGTGTGTGTGTGTGTATGTATGTATGTATGTATGTATGTATGTATGTATGTATGTATGTATGTATGTATGTATGTATGTGTGTATGTATGTGTGTGTGTATAAATATATATTAGTACGTAACTTCAATAAAACATGTTTTATCTCATAGTTGGTTACATTTAACTCGTTATATAAACATATAATAATTATCAGGTTTCAGATTATATAAAGAATTGATAACTTGATAAATATGCAGCTGGGAATATTTATTATTCAAGTTTGAGTCTTTTTTCCTGCATTATGATATTATCCAATGTTTTTCTGCGTATCTTAATATTTCAGTTATACAATAGCCGATTAAATTTGATTTCTTATTTTTATTTAACTTGATAAATCAGACTGCATCTATTTCCAGCAGTGCAAATTTGAAATTTTCTAGCGGATTAAATCAGATTTGTTATTTTTATTTTACTTGATAAACCAAATTACAACGATTTCCAACAGTGAAAATTTGAAATTTTGTTGTCATTTTTTATTTCTTTCCGGAAAATCTACATATTTTAATTGCAGAAACATTAAAATATGTAGAAAAATCTTGATAATTATGTGGAATCTCATCGAGCTAAAATAGTGGGGGGAATCCCATTATTTTTGGAATTTTTAACCAATTATATTGCGTCAAATCAGTAGCCATAATTTTCTGAATTTTAACCAATGATATTGCGCCAAATAAGCCATAATTTTCGGAATTTTTACCACTAATATTGCGCCACGTGAGCATTTATTCTCTCTGCTCCGTCGGCAATATATATATATATATATATAATTATCAGGTTTCAAATTATATAAAGAATTGATAACTTGATAAATATGCAGCTGGGAATATTTATTATTCAAGTTTGAGTCTTTTTTCCTGCATTATGATATTATCCAATGTTTTTCTGCGTATCTTAATATTTCAGTTATACAATAGCCGATTAAATTTGATTTCTTATTTTTATTTAACTTGATAAATCAGACTGCATCTATTTCCAGCAGTGCAAATTTGAAATTTTCTAGCGGATTAAATCAGATTTGTTATTTTTATTTTACTTGATAAACCAAATTACAACAATTTCCAACAGTGAAAATTTGAAATTTTATTGTCATTTTTTAATTCTTTCCGGAAAATCTTCATATTTTAATTGCAGAAACATTAAAATATGTAGAAAAATCTTGATAATTATGTGGAATCTCATCGAGCTAAAATAGTGGGGGGAATCCCATTATTTTTGGAATTTTTAACCAATTATATTGCGTCAAATCAGTGGCCATAATTTTCTGAATTTTAACCAATGATATTGCGCCAAATAAGCCATAATTTTCGGAATTTTCACCACTAATATTGCGCCACGTGAGCATTTTTTCTCTCTGCTCCGTCGGCAATATATATATATATATAATTACATAAGATTAAACAACCACTTGACTTAGATCAAGTGCCACCACCAAAGGTGGGAGGGGTTCCCCTTGGTTGAGGTCTCGGGTTCGAGCCTCACCAAGGGCGTTTCTCCTTAGGTGGAGGTGTGAGGTTTGGTCCTCAACCTCAAGGTGTCTAACAATGGTGCTAACAACTAACCACTAACATCTGCTGTTCAAAAAAAAATAAGATTAACTATTTTCCTTAAAAGTTAAAACTAGTATTCAAAGTTACAAAATATTATTTATAATGTAAATTTTTTTTAGGAATATATATACATAATGAGAGGAATTCAAGTATAATTAAAAGATGGGGATAATTCGATATCTACTATGATTATATATGCTATTTTATGAATTTTGAGAGTAATACAAAATTGACCTTATAAAAGGTTTCAATTATTTGTATTGTTAAAGTTAAACTATATAAAGATGATATTAATTTGTTTTTTAAATAGGAATATGTTGATAAACAGTAATATTTTTGTAATTTATCAAATTAGTTATCATATTTGGTAATTAGAGTTGATTCATAATTTTAAATTACTAAAATACATTTTTTGTAAAATATAATTAGCAATGCATACTACTTAAAATATATCATTACAAAATCACATAAATATTATAGTTGATCAATGATGAAAGTATGTAATTATTTAGATTTTAGAGTTTAGGCCGATGGGTATGTCAAGCCGCCAAGCCAGCGGCTACCGGCTTGGCCACGTCCCCCCAACACAACCCCCTCCCCCACCCCAACAATCCTGTCAATTTTCCCTCACTCGGCTTCTCTCTCTTTAAATTTTAGTGGGTTAATGATATTGAGATATAATTATAAGTATTCTCAATGTTTTAAAATAAAAACGATAAAATGATCAATTCTGGAAGGGATTGATATAACCCTCGTTTCTTAAAACGTACTTCAAACTTTCAGAGACCCATAAAATGGACAGAGTTCTACGGCCCGCTCAATGATCTTTAAGGCAAATGGGTATGATAGCCCAATTATTTGCATACTATTGGGCTTCTTAAAGCCCATTGGATCACATGTTTAACTTGTTAAAGCTATATATAATTAATCTCTTAAATTTAATTAAAAGATAATAGTACAATGTACAAACTGTATAATGAAAACAACTTTCGAGTTTAGAAAAAGAGAAAAAGAAATCCATTTGTTTACAGCAAATTAACGGCTTAATTTAAGACTGACATGACAAGCACTTCATGAATCAATAAATTTCATAGTTTTATCTACATATTTAACTCACTTGTATATCAATTTTTTATATAAGAATACCAATATAAAATCAAATTAAGGTACATATTAAATTATTAAAACTAATCATAATAAATTGTCAACATATCATGCCCTTTATAATAATGATATTTGTGTGATTATGTTCAAAGTTTTGGTAAAAAGGACAAAAAGAATTATTTTATTTTTTTTTATTACCCAAAGCGCAACAAAGTAACGGGCCTGAGAGTTTTATGAAGCTAAATGTACCTGCAAGACCAAGTTTTAATTAGCCCAGTTCGAGTTACACTTTTAAATGGATTCGGTTTCAGTTAATTAATTTGATATGATTTTTGATTTACTTGGTTTTTAAATAATTTTTTTCATTTGAAAACTAATAAAATTTTGTATCAAGATGATATATTTACTAAATTAAAATAATATATTTACATATTATAATTCTAACGACAATTTTATTTACTATTTTGTAATACATGGGTTGTGTTTAAACGATATTTATTGTTTTTAAAACAAATATAATCATAATATATTACTATAATTTATATTATAATAATAAAATATTATTACTAAACTTGAATAGATAAATCATTCAAACGACATTAATTATAATAGGGTTTAATATGGAAAAAACCAACATATTTTTTATGTTTTTGCGTTTTAGTCTCTCCGTGTTATTTTTTACCAATAAAATCCTTAAGTAATATATTTGTTTGTGATTTTTTGGAATTTTTCTTTATTTTTACAAAAAGGTCTTCAAGTTTGTGGACTTTTCGGAGAAAAATAATGAAAACATGTTGGTTTTTTGTGGAAAAAGTCAGGGTTGGTTATGAAAATTTTCTTTCCCCCGAAAACCGGATTGAAAACAATAACTTGATGACGTTTTTAGGAAAAATAACATGTAGAGACTAAATCGTAAAAAAACAAAAAAATGTTGTTCTTCTTCACATCTTTAATGGAATTACAAATTACTTAAATAGAGAGCTTTCAATGGAGTATTTTATAAAAATCAAGTTGTTCATTTTTGTAAACAAATGCTTTAAACATTAAAATTGAAATCCAATTCCATCAAAATTCATTACGTCCACTAAATTCCTTTTAATTTTTTTTTTTATGTAAAGACATATCTACCCCTGTTCCATTCATGGCACCAACATTCACTTACACACAGGACTGAGTCACCGGCAATAACCGGTTCCCGGTGACCTGGTTCACAATAACAAAAGACGTCAACAGGACCATCTCTACACCCTTGCTCTCTCTTCTCACTTTTTCTTCTCTTGTGTATATATATACATACAACTTACAAATGTTATTTTATTGTTTACATATATAGCCTACACATACATAAACCTCTCTGTCTCTTTAAATTCTATCTGCAGATTGTTAGGTTCAGTTTCTCATCTGCATTCAATCACAGAGTTTGGGGTTTGATACCACAAACAATGTCACAAACCAGACAGTGTAGATACACACACATACGTATGTGAAATTTTGAAAGTTTCAAAGGTGAATTCCGAAGTATAATTGAAGAAAATAGAAGATCTTTTGGTGTTTAGAATGTATGTGTCGGTTGATTTTGTTTGTTTGCGTTCTTAGATACTTTTCTTTGAATTGAAGGTTCAATGCTAAATTTTGTTTTACAGAATGACGAGTTCTTGATGGTGATCTGTAGAGAGGGGTCAGTTCTTGTTGCTATGTGTTGTTTTTAGATCGGTAATCTGGTTCTTTTACTTGTTTTGATTGTTAATTTTAGGATTAGGAGTGTTAGTAAAGTGTAGTTGATTAAATTTTGAATGTGTTGTTGTTGTTGTTGTTTTTTCCCTTTAAACAGAGATGAAGAGGTCTAGAGACGACGATGCTTCCGGAAGTGCTTCTCAAGTCAAGTCTCCATTCATCTCTGAACCGTAAGTCTCAATTTTAGATTACGCTTCACATTATTTGTCTTAAGAAAAATGTAGTGTGGAAGAATTTTTTTAATCAAGAAGCACATAAAGTCTAGCATCTGATATTTTACGTATTCTTAAAATTATCAACAATAATTGTTTTTCAAGTTCAGTTTCATAAATGTCCAAATATCAATCTGTAGTTTTTTCATCTAGTTATCATCATATGGCTTTGTTTATTGTTATCTTCAATTATTGCTACATAAGTGAAGTAATAACTAATAATTTAGGGATTATGGTTGGGACGAAAAGGTAAGATCTTTACAATGCTTATTTTGGGAAGATGTGTTTATGATATCTAATTTTTAAGTTTAGGGTTAAATATGATAGTCATGTCTGTTGAATGAGTTTGATTTATTCATCTCATCTTCTGGAATGAAGCTCTGGGCAGCCCCAAATTATGGGTGGAGGGAGCAGACAGAAGTTGACGACTAGTGATGCCCTAAAGTATCTCAAGGATGTCAAAGACATGTTTCTTGACAAAAAGGAGAAATATGCCGAGTTTCTTGATGTAATGAAAGATTTTAAGGCGCAAAGGTCTGGCAAAATTGTTGTTTGTTTAATCTTTATGCTGGCATTGAGCGTAAACTTGTAATGATCAGTTATAATAGCTTTTTGTAGAGTTGACACCACTGGAGTCATTGCAAGGGTGAAGGAACTGTTCAAAGGCCACAAGAAACTAATATTGGGTTTCAACACCTTTCTCCCAAAGGAATATGAAATCACCCTCTCACAGGACGATGAGCCACATGCTAAGAAGCCTGTGGAGTTTGAAGAAGCCATTCATTTTGTAAACAAAATTAAGGTAATGACATCACAGGATAGTATATAATGACTTCCTTTTGGAAAGGTTCTTTTAACATGCTATTTGCTTGCAGATGAGATTCCAAGGTGATGATCATGTGTACAAATCTTTTCTTGATATATTAAATATGTACAGGAAGGAAAACAGATCTGTTAGCGAGGTCCACCAGGAGGTTTGCTATTCAAAACTATTGTATATTCCATCTCTTCTATGATTTGCATATTCAAGGTATTGGTTCCTAATTGGCTAATACCTAAGTCACATAGATCGCTCAGGTGGCCACGATCTGCGATCTGGATCGCACGTACCGAAACGCGGTACAATCGCGTTCCAAACGCCACATGGATCGCGTTCCAGTGTCCTATATTTTGCGAACCAAATCGAAAGGCGGACCTAGGCGGGAATCAGGAGAGAGCGGCGGCCGGACGGGGAAAGAGCGGGATGAGAAAGAGATATAAACCTTACAATAATGTTCAGAGGGAGAGCAACGAGGCGGCGGCCGGCCAGTGAGAGAGCGGCGGCCGAGAAGGAAGGAGAAGGGAGAGCGGTAGAGAAGATGAAGAGCGTCACAATTTTTTAAAAAACCTAAAAAAGATCATTTATTAAGTTTAGAAAGTAGTGAAGACTGGAGCGTCATTTCTAAAAAGGAGGAGCAAATTTAGTTTAGAAAGGAGCTGTCATTGTACTAATAATTATTTATTTTATCATAATAAATCAATTAATAAAAAAACCTTTAATATTCAATTTGAGAGTTTGAGACTTTGAGGCAGTGAGCTTTTTTTATTTATGTTTCATTTAAGTATGTTTACAAGATATTTATTTGAGATTTTGAAAGTATTAATATTAATGTATTATGAAGTTTGGTAATTTGGTTGATACCTGATACTTGTAGATTTATATAAAAGATATAAGAAATTAACACTAATATAGATTGGGTGCATCGTACCAAGTTATATGGTACATCGTACCGAAGCGATCCGGAATGAGACTACCCCCCTCCGTACCGAATTTTAGAAATTAGCGAACCGCGTTCCCGATCCCCGTTCCCGTACCAGAGCGTTCCCCGATCTATGTGACTTTGGCTAATACATTCAATCATATACCATCTTCTTTCAGGTTGCTGCTCTTCTTCATGATCAACCAGACCTGCTCATAGAGTTTACAAATTTCTTACCTGATTCTTCAGCAGCAGCATCCGATCAATACATTTATTCCAGTAGGAACGATAACCGTTTCCATGAAGATATGAGCTCGCCCATTGGTACAATAAGACCTCTGGATTCTGAAAAGGTAGTTTCTGATACAGAATATCATGATCAAGCAATTTTCAGTTTTCTAAGGGACATACTGGTTGGCTCATCTTTACTTGCTAAGTCGCTACTCAACTTAATTATCACAAAAATTCATAATCAGACCTTTAAATCTCATTTTTGTGCAAGTTTTCATCATAGGAAGCATATATCTTGCTTTTGTTTGTGAACGATATTTATTTATTTGCAGAACGGTAATGCTTATCATGCTGAACGTGAAGCTAGCATTGACACACGGGATTCTTATCATGAGAAAGGATTTATTAGACCTGACAAGGAGCATAGGAGGCATGGTGAGAAAGAAAAATTGAGAAGGGAAGATAGAGAACACCATTTACAAGATAAAGATTTTGATCATCATAGTATGAGTAGTTTTACCCACAAACGTAAATCTGCAGATACACTCGAGGACTCTGTTGCTGAACTATTTCATCAAGGTATCTCCTAATTCAGAATACGACAAACTTTTTTTATGACAGTCTCCATTTGATTACCTTGATGCAAAATCTAAATGACCTTTAGTTGTTTAAAACAGATTTCCTTGCAAAAATAAAAATTTATGCTCTCTTTTCTTTTTGGTGGTTCTGATTCCATCAAATGAGGTTAGTACGTGTTATTATTGTCATCCCAGCCTTTTTTTCTTTTGACATTTTCTGATACTCTCTTTTAAGTGATTCTTTATTTCTTTGGTTAATACCAGAGGCTCTTAAGAGAAGTTGTATGTTCTCATCAAGACTGTTCTTGGAATACTAATGTGAACATTTTGCTATTATTAAAAGTAAAAACTAATACTCAGTTCCTTACCCTTAATTATTATTCTGCAATTCATCAACATAAATGAAATTGAATACAGAAAATCAAGTTTTTTAATGGTATATATCAGTAACTAGAAAACTGGCAATAATTGTGAAAGCTTTCAGCAAGATGCCATGACAGGGAGATTATCTGTGCATTGTATTATGTGACTGCATAGTCTGCATGTTTGTACATGCTTCAATGAAAACCTTTTAGCACACAAGTTTCTCACCATGTCCAAATATAGTAGAATATGGGGCTTCTTGTTCCAAAGTCTATATTATCTCGATTGCTGTCCTCATCGAAGTTAAAATTGGGCAGATATGCGTGATCAAGTGCTTTGTCTACGTGAGAAGGTGAAGGAAAGGCTACGTAACTCAGATGATTACCAAGCATTTTTGAAGTGCATTGTGCATTACTGCACAGAAAATATTACTCGCCCACAACTGCAATCGCTGGTAAATTTATGTACATTCATACCATGATTAAGAGTATCAGTATATTATTATTCAAATATCATATATGTTTGTCGAACCTGTTATCATCCTTTCCCCCTATGTTTTATATAAATCCTAACATTTGTGTCATGCAACACAGTGAAAATCTTACAAAAAAAAGTCCACCATGCACATCATTTGAATGATAAATCGTGTCAACAAAAATTATATATGGAAAGTCTACAGCAGGATTAAGATACTAACTTGTATATTGGCCACCCTATTTATAACTTTCCGTCATTAGAAGTAGTTGCGTAATCCTTTTGTTAGACATTACTTATGACCATGGTACTTATTTTCCTGAAGTTGCCAACAATAACTTCTTTGTTTGGCATTCTTAGAACAATTTACATATATTGGATGGGTTTGGTAGTTTTAAAAAACATTTATTTTCCTTAGGTGAATACATTACTTGGAGCTTATCCAGATCTTATGGAAGAAGTCAATGGGTTCATTGATCGCAGTGAGAGGACTGGTAATCATATAATACAACTGTATTTGATCTGCCTATTGAGAATCTATTATCATTTGAACTTACGACATTTTTATCTGTTAACGGCGTTTTGCAGATGACTCTTTTTTTCTCCCAATATTACTTTTGAGAATACATATAGACATATAGTTAATGCATACTTCATTGCTGGTTTTTCTTTTAGTCTTCTGTAATATCATTTAGAAGGGTTTGTTCATCTTAATTGCTCAGTTGGCAATCTCTAGCTGCCTTTGACTGTCATAAACTTAAACTATGTTAACTTAGATGAAAGACATCTTTCGCCAGGTTCTTTGTGGAGTGGACATTTACCTGGATCATTGAAGGCACAAGACGAGAATAGAGATCAAGATCATGACAGGGATGGAATGGACAGAGGTCATGAGATGAAAGACAGGGATAAGTCAGCCATTGGCAGTAAAAGTGTATCCGAGTTTAATCCATCTCTACTTTTGAGCAAGGATGAATATCAGGCGAAACCAATTCACGAACTTGACCTTTCTGATTGTGAACGCTGTACTCCAAGTTACCGGCTTCTGCCAAAGAATGTAGTTACTTCTTAGATCTTGTACATTTACTCCATTATGTCCTGATTTATCCACTTAATTGGTTGTTTTATTCGTCAATAAATGTTCTTGTTACAGTATCCAATTCCCTCAGCAAGTCAAAGAACAAAAATTGGTGTGGAGGTGTTGAATGATCATTGGGTGTCTGTTACTTCAGGAAGTGAAGATTACTCTTTCAAACACATGCGTAAAAACCAGTATGAAGAGAGCTTATTTCGATGTGAAGATGACAGGTAGGTGTTGCATTGAGATCGGTGTCATATTATGAGCTTTCTAATTTTATTATTCATATAAAACCATCATGGAAGGGGTGTGTGTGTGTGTGTCTATATGTAGTGTGTGTGTGTGTGCATATAGTACTACATCTTTCAACGAGTACCCATGGGTACCGGTTAAGATGAATAATTTTTTTTTCATTTTTTTTGCATATATATCTATAAAATTTATATTGTAAGGGGGCGTTTGGTTTGCGTATTTCTTGGGATTTGCATTTAGAATCCCCTGTTTGGTTCAGATATTTTTTCCGCATATTTAAGTCAGGATTTAGAATCCCAAGATTTCTTAATTCCCTTCCAAGGGCGAATGCACATATTACTCTGTGGAACCTATATAAATTTTTTAGGTTATTTGATGAAAAAAAATTATCAGCTTTAGCATGGCCAACTGGGGTGCTGGTATTGAAGCTTTAGCTCTAGATAGAGAGCCAAAAATATGACCCTACAGGGTCTATGGACACCACAACAATTTGACAAATTAGTAGTAATTTTTAAGTAAAATTATAGGACGCCAAAGATTTTTTTAGTTGGACCCCAAGAAAGTAACCTAAATTAAAAACATAGCCCAACTGAAAATCAGTCCAAATCTGATACTCAAAGCTTAAAATTTAGCCTAACTGGAAAATTAGCCCAGATCTGATACAAAGTACAATTACTTTAGACTATTATTTAATACTTTTTTCAAAGCTAAAAGGAGTGCCCGAACGATATATTTTTTCTTGTTTGTATTATGAATTGAGATAAAGTAACTAGTACAGGTTACTAGTTAAAAATTCTATATTTGTTCTTTAATCTTTATATATTAATAATTAGTTCAATATGAGTGATCAATTTATGAATGATTGTCTTGTTTCATATATTGAAAAACACGTGTAAGATGGAATTTAGTAACGATACACTTATAGAGTATTTTCAAAGTATGAAAACTCGTCATGAACAATTGTTAGAACTTTTATTAGTATTTTGATTTTTATGCTTTAGTACTAAAGACAATTGTGTATTTAATAGTATTTTTGTGACCCGACACAACCAACCCTTGACATATTGTGGCACTTAGACAACATTGGACCCCATGGACCTTTAAACCTAGATTTGCCACTGATCCCTTCTGTCTTTGTATTTTAAAAACCCAGCCTCCACCCTAGGATTTTAAATGCCACTTACACAATATTCGTTAATTAACAAATTCCCTTGAAACATAATACAAATTCTTTGACAAAATCCTGATAAATGAAATGCTGCATAATACAAAGCCTTTGATCGAATGCAAATCCTAAGAAAAGAAATTTGTGACCAAACACCCCCCAAGTTTATATATGTAACTTCATATCATTTCGTGTTTTGCAAGTCTATAAATGACATGTGAATGTACAAAAGGGTTTATACATACACATCAATTCCTTAAGTACATTCACATCCCATTTTATGGATTCACCAGACATGAAATGTAACTTTTTGTTCACATATTCTTATAATGTTATTATATATGTTTATGAAAAAAGAAAAAGAAAAAATTATTCAAAAGGGTTCATACATTCACATCCATTCCTTGTGTACATTCACATGCCATTTTATGGATTCACAAGACATGAAATGGAACTTTTTATTCCCATATTCTTATAATGTTATTATATACATGTTCCTTATTCATAAGACACACACACATACACACACACACACACTCTCTCTCTCTCTCTCGTCTCAAAATATCAATTGATTACTGCTTGCTGATGGGGGAGGTATTATATATCTATATTATTGTTACCTTTTATTGCAGGTTTGAGCTGGACATGCTATTAGAATCTGTTAATGTAACAGCCAGATGCGTGGAAGAACTTTTAGATAAGATTAATGATAACTCGATCAAAACAGACAGCATGGTTCATGTTGAAGATCATTTTACAGGTGAGAAACTGATCAGGGGACAAAAATGAACTTATAAAAAATTCAATGTTTTGTATCCTTCACCATGATTTTCTTGTTTTGTTGCCTAGCTTTACATTTGAGGTGCATTGAACGTCTGTATGGAGATAATGGGCTTGATGTGATGGATGTATTAAGGAAGAATGCATCCCTTGCTCTGCCAGTAATATTAACTCGTTTGAAGCAGAAACAAGAAGAGTGGTTGAGGTGTCGTTCTGATTTTAACAAGGTTTGGGCAGAAATTTATGCTAAAAACTATCACAAGTCCCTTGATCACCGCAGCTTCTATTTCAAACAGCAGGACTCAAAGAGCTTGAGTGCTAAAGGTAAAATGATACTAAATCACTGAAGGAACTTTTCCTCTACTTTTTCTTCATCACATCCTCCCTAAGTCAATATAGACGTTAACGGTTTGTCTGATTGTTAAAATTAATTGCGATCCAGTCATGATAATTGCTTAAAGCATTGAAATAGTTCTGCCATCTCATGCCGAAAACTTATATCGGGACACTGGATGCATACAAACAGCACTGTGGTTTTTGAGTTCTAATTATTGATAACTCGGTAAATGGTATCTTTGTTGATCACATCCATACTATCATCATTCTGAGTTCTTAAGACACTAAAAAAATGACTCCTTTCCAGAAATGAGCACCTTGTCTAAAAGGTGGGAACAAAAAATCATACTTGTATTTCCATCTCTATTTGTTGAATTCTTTTAGTTAAAATGATGGGCTTTGAATTATTTCAGATGTCGAAAATCTGTTGTTTAATTGATGAATTTGTAAACGCAACCTGTTTACCTAAACTTTGGAAATTTGCTGACGGATCCATGAATTTATACAAAATGTTTTTGAATTGCTATCATATACCGTCTAGTAGCTAATTTGGTGTGTATATAAATTGTTGAGTCCTTATGAAACCCGTTCCTTTTTTATCCCTGTAACTCTGTTCATTATGTACATATATACTATATCAGGGATTTGCCCGTTCCTGGATTCCTTTACACCTTGTCGTTTCATTTTCCATTTAGGATATCTCGTAACTGGATCTAAATATAGTAGTATGTATTTAAAATCCTATTAGAACCACAACTAGAAAGTCACTTAAGATTTGGTATTACTTATAGTTGACTTTGTAAATTGATTGTAATATGATCAAAATGTGACCTTGGGATCATCTACTTTGATCTTTCACCAGTTGAATGTGGCTGCTTAGAATCAATATTGGTGTTTGGTATATTACTCTCTGATTCCTAAATAAGAAAACAAATTACAGACTTTTATGGGTTCAACTGTTTTTCTTGTTCTACTAGAAGGATTTCACCTTTGACATAATGGCGCCCTTAGATTAATGGGGTCACAGTCTCCTCTCATTTTCATTTACGATGGATTTATATTCATGTTCTTACATATATGCAGCATTATTGGCGGAAATTAAAGAAATCAGTGAAGAGAAGACTAAAGAGGAAAGCATTTATCAGCATTTTGCTTCTGGGAAAAGGCAAAACACTCTGTCACATCAAGAATTTAAGTATTGTGATTTAGACGTCCATGAAGACTTGTATCAACTCATGAAATATTATATTCCACAAAATTCTACCCCTGAACAACTTGACAAGGTCATGAAGATCTGGACTACTTTTGTGGAACCTATGTTTAATGTTCCTTGCCGGCGGCCTCAATCCGTCGTTGGTAGTCAAGATGTTGCAATAACTAGCAATCCTGCTGTGAAAAGTGTCGGTACCGTTGTTAGGCAAAGCGATGGCAAAAATGTCCATAGCATGATTGGTTTCAGACAGTCTATCACTGCCAATGGAAACCATAAAGTTTTAGCTGAACATTCAGGTTCTTCTCGAGTGGGTTTCATAAATGATAATGATTGTGTTAAAGAGGTTCGTAATGGCAAGCATTTATCTTTGAATGAGGCAATAGCAGGGGGTGGTAGAATCAAGAGACGTCATAATGACACTGGTGGTGAACTTGATATAGAAAAAGAGGAGGGTGAATTATCTGCAAATGGAGATTTCGAAGAGGATAATTTTGCAGCATTCAGAGACACTAGTACCATCTTGAGCAAAGAAACTTACCAAAATAGATATTGTGAAGGTGGTTTAGAAAATGAAGCAGATGAGGAAGGTGAAGAAAGTGCACATAGGTCATCATGTGACAGTGAGAATGCTTTCGAGAATGGTCGAGGTTCAGGCAGTGAAACTGTTGACGTAGAAGATCGCTCTCCTGAAGAGCATGGTGGGGTTCATGATAACAAGGCTGAGAGTGAAAGCGAAGCGGAAGAAGATGAAAGCCTTCTACCACATTCAGAACGTTTTCTAAAAACAGTGAAGCCGCTTACAAAGTATGTTGCTGCAACATCACATGATGAGGAGAACTTTCCTCGGGTCTTCTATGGAAATGATGCCTTTTATGTTTTCTTCAGACTCCATCAAGTAAGGCTCACAGTGTTACAAACTATATTTTGATACAATTCAATTGATTTTCATTTATATTTTATTCTCAGACGCTGTACTCAAGACTGGAGGAGGCAAAGGAAAAGTCTGCTAACAATAAATGGAGGGGTTTAAATGACACAACACCTAATGATTCATATGCCAGGTCTTTTACCTACTGCAGCTTAACTGAGTCCTTTAAGTTGCTCAATGATCATTGTTCAATAAGTATTGATTTTTGCTTTCTGTGGCTCAGATTCTTGGATCTGCTCTACACTTTCCTTGGTGGTGCTGTTGATAGTGCAAAATATGAAGATGAATGTCGAACTGTACTTGGCACCTGGTCGTTCCCTGTCTTCACATTAGACAAGCTCATCTACAAGCTTTCTAAACAGGTGACATACTCATTTTCCATTGTTTACATTTTTTATGATTTATTTTTGAACCAATATCCCCCTCCCAAAAAAGAACCCGTCGTTCTCATGAAAATGAGAAAAAGAAATAAGCACTGCAGTTTGCAAGAACGGACAACTTTGCAGCAAAAGTACATAGCTATGGTTTTCTGCATTTCCACAATAGTTATGGTTTGTTGCAGAAAAAAGAAACCAAGTACAAAGGGTGGAAAAGTTTCTCACTTATGTTTCCCGAATACTATTATAATCCAACATGACTCTGAAATTTTGTGCCCATGATACTTTCCACAGCTGCTAGCAATCGCTATGGATGAGGTTGATAGCAAGCTTCTTCACCTCTATGCATATGAACATATGAGGAAACCTGGGAGATTCGTTGATGAACTTTATAATGCAAATGCCAGAGTGATTGTTAATGATGATAACATATACAGATTCGAGCATGTGAGTACTACTTTTCCTTTGTTTTCTAATTGTAGCACAATGACAATAGTACTATCTTGTTTGATTGGTTTCGTGTCGTGTAGTCACTTATACCAGAAACAGATAGACAAACCCAATTAACTATTCAGCTAATGGACTGCGGATGTGAAACGTCAGAATCACCAGCCTTTTCAGTTGACCCAAGTTTTGCAGCCTATCCAAGCAGTCAATCCCTTCCGACTGTTCATGGCAAAAAGAAGCCCGGGATATTCTTGAAGAGGTATATAGCGCCTGGCACAAACTCGTTCATTGTGGTTATCAAATTCAACAACGGACGGGCTGTTTGTGGCATAATTCCATTAACGTAGTTTCCTTAACAATCGGATCATTACAGTTACCTTTGATGTTGACAAAATTACCACATAGATGCACAAGTGGCATGCCAAAATAACCTTTTTAACCATCATGTTTCCTCATGTGCGCATTTTATACCAACCGCAGGGAATATGTAAGATATAAAAACATACTTCTTGTGCCATGTCAGGAAACTGATACACGTGTGCGTGTGCTGTCTAGAGTCTAGACTCTAGTCAATGGATTTTGAATGCACAACGAAGGTGATCAACTGATCATACTATTGTCAAGGAGGATTATTATGTTTTGTCAAATGAGTTTTGTTTTGATGTCTTTGTATGTTTATGTAATATTAATCAGTAATTTCTTATCCATGCAGAAACAAAAGAAAATATGCTTGTGAAGATGAAGACTTAGCAATGATGCGGTCCATGGAAGGTCTTCAAATTTTAAACAGGATGGAGTGCAAGATTAATTGCATCACATTTAAGGTAAAGCATATTGATAATAATTTTAGCTTAGAATGAAAAGAAAGATACCGATTCTCTGTGAAAAATGTGTATGGACATTGGCCTATTGGGTCAGATTAGGTTCTCAGCCATTCCACTATAAAAGCTATTTATGTGGCCGATGTACCTCAAGGTTTCAACCTTCGACTCTTGTATGCGTACTTTCCGACCGAAAAAAGAAATTATCATTTTAAGTTGGCTGCTGTATCTTATGTTGGGCCATCAAAATATAACGACTCATAATTTTGGCTGAATAATATATATTTGGAAAACCGTTTATTTTTGGCCGAAATGTACCAGTGACCAAATTAATAGATTCATATTTTTCTAAAAAGCGTACATGTGAATCAGATATTTTATCGGGATTTGTTGACTCCGAGTGTTATGTGTGGCAGATATCCTATGTTTTGGATACAGAAGACTCTATGGTGAGAAAGGGCCGAAGGAAGATCAACATTTCACACATACCATCAAAAGAACCTGCTAATCTTTCAAATAGTTATTCACTCCAAGTACAGAAGTTCCGTAAGATTCTGCAGTCTAAGATTCGATGCATCGCAACTGACACAGAAAAATAGAGGAGGCATTTAACATACAAGCGTTTCAGAACTTCAATTTCGGTAAGAATTCTATAAAGTTTGATAGAAAAACTGATAACCATAAGACTGCATATCTTTTCTTGGAACTAGGGATTTATACATACATATCACTCTTGCTATGTTTGTTTTTCTTTATTTTTATCTTTAGTAATGCCTTCGTCCCAACACTTGTGAGATATGCATGTCCCATGCAAGTTGGCTGATCCTATTGCATTGGTACAACAAGACTTAAGACTCTTATCTTGTAAGGTTTGTTTGGAGCATTTTGTGATCATGGGAGTACTTTTATACAAAAAAAAACTAGTTATCAACACGTTTCCTAGTTCCTACATGGAAACAAGTCCTCCCCACATTGAAGTTGGAGAAAAAGAGTATTTGTGTCTTCTTTTTGGTCATCCCATCTTAGAATCTTATACAACTAGTTTACAACCCACGTATTACGTGGATATTTTTAATTAAATATATTTATATAAAATGTATATAAGTAAAAATAAAAAGATACAAAAATAATAATTGTGTTTATCTTTTATTATTTATAGATTAAAAAATAGATTGTATTTATCTTTTTAAAAAATAATAAATTGTATTTATCTCTTATTTTTTATAATAATAAGTTGTAATTATCTTTTTGAGTGAAACGTAGAGGTGCACATTACATTTGATGTTTCCAATTGTTATATATAGATAATAATAATAATTTCTACAACTAATTCAAATTTCTATATTTGGATGTAATTATGATTATTATGGATAATATTGATAGATATTTAATTTAGGTAAACATTAATTTAATATGTTAGAAAAATCTAATTTATTACTAAATAATTAATGAAAAAAATAAAATCAAAGTTTAATGCAATTAAGTTAAGGTGTTAAATTTAAAAAAAGATGTGGGAAAATAAAATTTTTTTGCATTGTTGAAGTGACATATGACATGAATTGTTTTGCTTTATTATGATATAGGTTTGAGACCCATGTATTACTTGGGTTGATTTAGAAAATACATAAACTTTTTATATTTTAAAATTATTATACAACTTATATATAATTAAAATAAAAAAAAATTGAAAGCTAGTTAAATTAAAGATAAAAAATACTTAGTTGCTTGATATTACATAAAAAAATATTATTATATTATATCATTAAAAACAGACAATATGTTCTTGCAAAAGAATGTTTCTTATAATTTTTATTAACTTCAAATATGAAATATCAATGTAAGAAATAAAATACGTGAATGCGTATATGTATTTTGAAAATGATAAAATATAAAAATGAAATCACAGAAAACCAATAATCAAATTTATCATATTCACAACTGAAGTTTTATCATCTAATTCTTAACTTTTGTTATGTAAGTTAAATTTTAAATTTTGTTAGCAATAATTAACACAAAATTTTACTTTATTTACTACACTTCTACTTTTAAATCCAAATTTTTACATTTGAATTTAAATATGATCATTAAGGATAATAATGATACATATTTATTTTAGGTAAGCATTAATTTAATATGTTGCAATATCTCTAATATTAATTCATTAATGAGAAAAAATTAAAATCAAATTTTAACTTAATTAAGTTAAGATAGTAAATTAGGAAAAAGAAGCGGGAAAATGAAATTCTCATGCATCGTGGAAGCGACATGTGACATAAATTGTTTTGCTTTATTATAATATATAGATAGATTATACCATAACCATAGGACCACTGTCCGCTGCGTTCTGGACATCCCATAACATATTCCTCTTCTATTAGATACACAATTATCTTTAATACTAAAGCATAAAACTTAAAATACGAATGAAGTTCTTACAACTGTTCATGAGGAGTTTTCATATTTTGAAAATACTCTATAAGTGTATCGGTTCTAATTCCATCTGACACAGCTTTTTCAAAATATGAAACAAGACAATCATTCATAAATTGATCACTCATTTTGAACTAATTACTAATATATAGAGATTAGAGAATAAATATAGAATGTATAACATGTAACCTGAACTACTTTAGAATTCTCAATTGATTGTACAAACAAGAAAAACTAGATTGTCCGGTTACTCCTTTAAACTTTGAAAAAAAATATAAAATAATAATCTAATGTAATTGTACTTTCAAATGTACCTTTGGTGTTTAAATCTTATAAATAAAGTTCATGCATCAATTTACTAAAATGAAGAATGTATATAGGATTTCTATTAAACACCTTCTTAATTAATAATGTATTTACAGAAATTTCATTTAAAATTTTTTTGATAAAAGTTGGAAATGTAAAATATAAAAGAATTTTATAATTTATAAGAGTTTCATCAAATATAAATAAAATATAATTTAATGACTTATAAAGTTATAATATAAATTTATTTTTTGGGTTAATTTATAATCATAAAATGTTTTTGTCTTATGTTTTTCTAATATCTAAATATAGAATATGTTAAAAATAAATTTAAATTGAACTAAATCTAAATCTAAGTTATAACCAAAAAAAAAAAAATTTCAGTTAAACAAATATAAATGGGAGTATACGTTTTTATTTGAAACGTGGAAGACAAAGGGAAAAAGAAACATAAACATAAAGATCCTTTTACATAATCATCTGATTATTATGGAATTGTAAATGAATACTTTATTGAAGTAAAAAAAACTTACATCTATATAATGAAAGTAAAATAATAAATTAAAATGCTTTCTTTAAAAAAAATAAATTAAAACTTACAAATGCTACAAATGAAAATAACATAAATATTAAAAAAGATTAAGGTGTTTGGTTATCTGGATGGGTTTAGGAATGAATATGGGTTTGGGTATAGGTTTGAAAGTAAAAGAAGTGGAATAATTAGGAGAGAAAACCCTTAAACAATAAACCAAAAAAGTGTTTTTGAACTCCCCCATTCTAATCTTTCAAAACCTAACAAACAAACGCACCCTAATGTCATACTTTCTTTTAGAAATGTTAATTGCATCAAGTATTTGAACATAAAATTTTAAATGAAGTAAAAGTAACAATATTTAGAATTGGAAAGTAATTCAAGTTAACATTAAGCAAAGAATTACACCTAATCAATCAAACATCAAATAAAACGCAATATAAAATATATATTATTTACACAAAAAAACCAAAAATATAAAATCTTAGAGCATCTTGTAAACTTATATTGACTTAAAAAAATTCCAATAAAATAAAATCATGATTAACCAAAATGAATTTTTATAGTATAATTATTATTCGACAATGTTAGGAATCACTGTACATTAAAAATTACTTGAACATAAAAATAGCAATAAAACATACATAGAATGAAATTTAATTAATCAAATATTTAAAAAAATGTTAACTAATACATAAAAACGAAGAAAAATACTTTTATAATTTAATAATCAACCCTTTAATCTTTTATATTTTATGTACACATACATTTTTTTATAAAAATTCTAATAAAAAAGACAAACCATTTTAACAGGCTTTTAAATTTTCTTTCTTATGAATCCCATTTTAATACTGTTAATACTATTATTACTACATTATTATTCTTATAAATTATAAAAAATAAATTATAAAATCCTTTTAGTCTTTTACCATCATGTTGAGATATGTTGCACAATAACTTGAGGTATTCTTCTATAAAGGTAACCTACACAAGGCCTGGATCTTTAGCCTTTACAGGATCTATATGCCAAGACCCATATGCAAATTCAGCATCTGGATAGGATCCATTTCCCATTAAAAGAAGAAGAGGAAGAAGAAGGAAAGAGATGACCTTTACATGTTAATTAATTTAGTCATATAGCATGAAAGACATAAAAAGACAACTGAATTGTTATTTATTATATTTGATAGGTAACATGCTCATATATCAACATTGTACTAGGTTATATACCCATATATTAGATGTGTTGTTTAAAAAATTATATTTTAAAAATAAATATTCATAAATAGATATGAAATAGTTATAAGAAATTAGAGTTTATTATATTATAATGAATAGATTTGATTTGATTTGGATTTAGATTATATTTTAGTAAATGGCTGTGGCAAAAGGAGGTTCTGACTTCTCACATATGACAAATTAAAGGAGAGCTTCACACCTGACATATTTAATTACTCATTTTTTGGATATTAGATACCATTTGATGAGTTGATAGGTAACATGCTCATATACCCGGATTAAAATCCTCAATGTTAAATGTAAATATATTCACTGTCAATAGTCAGAACATGAAACCTACACTAGATTGCTAATCAAGTTCAATCACAATTTCTGAAGCAAGACAATTTTTAAAGAAATTAAGATGCATCAATCTAAGATAATTACCGGTAGTCATCAGAGTAGATTTAATTGCAGAAGGTGACCATGTAGGATGGGAAGACTTAACAAAAGCAGCAATAGCGGCAGCAACATGTGGGCAAGCCATGGATGTCTCTGATTGGATATTGTACTTCACAGACCTCTTGTCAGATGGGCTTTTAGAGGGCGAAGCCATCGGCAAAAAAGGCTCCTGGAATTTCCACCCCGCGAGCTATTACATGAGGCTATAATAACATTGCATATATCATTAATCTTGCAAAAAAAAATATATGAGAGGATATATGTATATGATTTAGCAGTAAGCAAAAAGTATGAAGTGTGGTTATTTCAAGTAAGTTACAAAGTTAGACCAAATGTATAGCAGAAGCTCAATTTTTGTAATGACAATAACTGCTAAAAATGATAAAAAGAAGTACCTTCACAATATCAGGTTTGAATCTGATAGGTCCTCTGGAAGAAAAGAAAGCAGCACGAGGTGCAACGAGATCGTTGATAGCTTCACTTTTGAAGATTTAAACACCAGGTTCTCTCTGGAAACCATAAACCATTAAGTTCGTTAAGAAAAAAGCATAAACATGTTCAAAAGAGTAGTAAAACCATAAACGTATTCATAAATGCATATTACAAGTTTTATTAGAAAAACATCATTACTTGGTGGAGTTTTTATAGGTTTTGACTTTTGACCAAGTTCATGTCGAATGTACTTAGTGCAGCAACTGTGAGACATTATTTTCCCAATTTGGGATGATACAACCAAGGGCCCCGGCTTTGATAACTGCATCTAGACGGTCACCATGATCACATACAACCACCTTGATCACATACAAACCACTTTTTACTTTACAGTCTACTTTCTAAGCAATCCGGGTGACAGTTCCTATAACAAAATGTTATTAGGCCATTGTATGCCTTTGTTTTTATTCTTGTATAGCTAAATACCCAGCGAGAAAATATACCTTGCATCAGTTTCGGAGCACCTACTTGTCACTTCTTGCCCGTAAACAAGGGGTAAGAATTCTCCACCACTTGATGGAAACACATTAATAGAAGGGATAATTGCGCAAAAAACCCTCAACTTGTCAGGTTTTTGTGATTAAAACCCCAAACCATTTTTCGTTGTATAGAAAACCCAGAACTAACTAAAAATCAGTAAATCAAGGTTTTATCAATAGTTAACGGGTTGAAACGAGTTATTAATCCTACGTGTACCGATAAATAACCTACGTGGAATAAATTTTAATTGTTGAAACCAGTTGTCAAGTATTAAACATCATTTAAACACTTGTTGATGATGTAATCCCGTTTAAAAATTACAATTAAAAATTATCAACATGAGTTTAAATGATGTGTAATACTTGGCAACCGGTTTCAACAATTAAAACTTATTCCACGTAGGTTATTTACCGGTCCACGTAGGATTAATAACCGTTTTAGTGGGTTACTTATTCATAGAACCTTCATTTACTGATTTTTAGTTAGTTCGGGGTTTTCTATGCAACGAAAAATGGTTTGGGGTTCTAATCACAAAAAGCTGACAAGTTGATGGTTTTTTGCGCAATTACCCCTTAATAGAATTACCCTACTATGGGAAATTAATTAGGTCATCAATTACCTGCCAAATTGTGTGAGCAATATACAAGGTCATCGAGGGCAATTATAATACTCACCACTAAGGTTGTACCATCCCCAAGGGCGATTTTATCAACAATTCTTCTATTAGTATTACTAGCTGCAACAGTGAAGATCCATGGGGCATAACTCGTGATAGAATACAAACTAGGACCATTATTCCCCGCAACATTAATTGTTAGTATGTATGCCTTTCCTCACTGCATGAAAAGCACCAACCTCAGCTCAACAGGATGCTGAAGTGCCATTGAAATTGATATCATGTCAACTCCATCTGCTATAGCATTATCAAAAGCCAACGAGCTTCCTAGGGCTAGGCCATGGTAATTTGCATCTTTCACTGCATTACCAGCTTGCAATTGAAGCAACATGAGTCCCATGCCCGTATTTATCTCTAGCAGAAATGTCAGTCTTCTTACTGCCATAGCAATGAGCTCAAATGATATTCCATATTGTGAGCATTTATAACTATTCTAATTTCCAAATTGTGTTAAAAGATAAAATGTACTAAAAACTTGAGTAAAGCTCCATCATGATGTTTAATCATTGTTAACCAAGACTTGATCAAGAGCAATACTCTCCTCTTCATCTTATTTGAAAATGATAGTTGTTTAGATTATGCTTTTATATTTTTATGTCACCTAAAAACCAACTCCTTGTTTTTTAGAATGGAGAAAGGACCTTAATGCAAGAAATATAACTTGACCCCATATCATAACACATAATCCATATCCATTAGAAGTTAAGTTGGTGGACTAGCTTAACTGTTTTTTTGGGTACTTGGTACAAAAGGCTTCACAATAGAAGTCTTAAATCCAAGAGTAATTAATACATGCGAAATCCATTTAAGTAAAAATGTATATGTAAAAAAATTAGTTTTCCTGAATCAACTATTTTTTAGGGATATTTCAAAAAAAAAAAAAAAAAAATAGTTTTCCTGAATCAATTATTTTTCAGGGATACTTCTAATGCTCTTTCCCCTTAAATTTGATTGCTGGAGAGGGAAACAACTAAAAGAAACATAACAATGATTTACACAATAAAATTGTGGTATCCTGTCTCATATTGATCATGAGTTAAAATGGTAGATATTACTAATTGCTATGAATCATAGATTAGTTGTTTTTATAATATTATGGGGTTGATTTGTTTCTCTAGACCTCAAATGGTACAATAAATTAACCATTGAAACTTACCTGTAACACGTATAAAATTTTCCTCCGTGACATCCTCCTTTCCACCTTTCTAGTAACAGGATCAAGACCTTCATCGTTAAAGCTCCCCGACTCTGGCCGTATAACGCTATCAATGACTCCTATTATTTTGTCACTCTCAATAGCAGGCGTTCAATTGTTTCTGTAACCCCCAATGAAGCCCCACGGCCTTGTTGTATGCAGTCGAAACTTTTGGCAAGGAATAACTATGAGGTCAACCAATAACCATCAATAGTAGCAATGTATATGTATATGCACAAATAGACACCACCTTATAAAAGTATGCACAATATAGATTAACTCATTACACTGTTGAAATCCTATCGGTTAAAACTATTTTATTTCTTGTGTATTATCTCATAACATTATTTAGATACCCGATAGGACAAATTGTTATCGAAAAGTGAAGCCACACGATCACGAGATCATCCACGTTTGATTCCCATAATCGCAATGGTTTTTCTAACATGGAAGATTGTGATTGTGGAGTATCCGAAGTGGTAGACCCTTAGTAGGGTGTTTGGTTTACACATTTTTTTCTTTGAAACTTGCATTCTTTTAAAGTATTTACATTATACAATACTTTCATTTAACTAAGATGTAAAAATTCTAGGTGAACAGTGTTACTTTATTTGTGGAGTTGTAAAGGTTCAAGGCAAGGTCATGGAATATTGAGGTTTTTATGGTGGTAAGCAAATATAAGATTTCATCCAAAAGTTCATTGAGTCCTTCAAAAATAGTTTCTATTATATATTTGGTGTTTGCTTTTAAATAAATGAATACACGTGCCCCAAATTTTAAAGTTGAAGATCATTTAAATAATTTAAATAATCAACTGACTTGGGGTGTGTTCTTGTTTTGCTAATAAGTACTTATAGGTCCGTTTCACTTATTCGGTAAGTGAATATGGGTAATAAGTGCGTTCTTTTTTATAAGTAACAAGTGCTGAAATGAACTTATTACTACTGATTCCGTAAGTTGCATGTATAGGACTGATTATCACTTATTTCACTTATCCGGCCGTGTCAAAATACCGCCCCTCGCTTCACCTCACCATATGCGAAACCCTTCTGCTGTTTGCCCATTTGTGTCATCGTCCGTCCGCCAACCTGCGGCCATCCGCCCTCTCCCCCTAACCCTAGCGTCGCTGTAAACATTATCCCTCACTTCCTGCGGCCGCCGCTGTTTGCCCAGTTTTGCCGTCGTCCGTCCGCCCACCTGCCGCCGCCGCCGCCTCCCACCTGCCGCCGTCCACCCTCTCCCTCTAACCCTAGCACCATTGTTTGCCCACTTCTGTTGGCCACCCGCGGCCATCTGCCATCCTCGCTTCCACTATCTACATGTATCAATTTTCTTTACAAAATCTTGATTGTTGTCATCTCTCTTTCTTTGTTTTCTTGTTTGGATGATGTATGAAACTATTTTGAAATCATCAAAAAATCTGTGACAAATCTTGATTTTTTGTTCCAACAATATTTTTTTTTCAAACCCACAACCTACAATGAACTTGAAGTCTTGATTTTTGTTCAAAATGTCGATTTGATGTGTATTTTGAAGTAAATTTGGTTTGAATGATTGTGTATTTTGATGTATAAAATTTGTTGAAACATAAAATGTTTTGTGTACCAATTTATATGGTTATTGTTCTAATTGATATATATGCAAAGGGTTGGATTTATATGTGTACTAATTTCATTTCTTTGCGAATGTAGAAGTATTTTGATTAAAAAATAACAGACTTATTAATTCAGTATTCAGTAATCAGCGTCATCACTTATCAATCAGCATTGCAATCAGTAATTAGTCACTTATTACTTATGTAAAAGAACATCACCTTACTAGCCAACTTTTGTTCTTGTTCAGAGAGAGATACACTGCAAATCTATTCAAGCTTCTTTTGTAACTCCTCGTCAACGATTTGCTAGCAAAACTTTAGGTCATTTTTCGAAGATGTTAAAAAGAAATCTATATACATCTTTTCAATCTTCTATACTATGAATATGTCACGTGATATATTCTTCTTTGATTTGACATATGTTAATAACGAATTAACTAAAATTAAACAAACTTTATTATTTTTATAATTATTATATTATGCATATTAATAAATATTTATTTTCAAAATTTACTCATGTAATATATGGGTATTAGTAAATCACGTTTCACCGTAAAAGATGAGTACAACCTATTATTATAAAAAAGATAAATATGATTTTTTATTTTGTTATCTATATATATGTATGCATGCATGTACGTACGTACGTACACACACAATTGTTGATTAAGATTTAAAATTTGTGATACTCATTAAAAATGAAAATCTAAAATGGATGTTAAAAAGAGTCTTTCTAATCTTTAATATATATATATATATATATATATATAGGGAGGTTCCATTGAGAACTTTTGTGCATCGAGGCACAAAAGAACCTCCACTGTCCCTTGGATGAAAAGAATGTGTGAGTTAGATCAAATGACAAAAGGGTAATTAAATAGAAAATTTTATGCATCAAGTGCACATAACGAAATTCGCGGAGGGGTAAAACAGGAATTATGCAATTCTTATTTAATTATTACACTTCCAAAATTAACAAAAATAATACAAATTCAAAATACATGCATATCGTTAATCTCTTCCAAAAATAAATCATGCATATCTTTCATCTCTTCCAAAATCAAAATACATCAAAATACAAACATGAATCGTTCATCTCTTCATGCATATCGTTCATCGTCAAAATACATGCATATCGTTCATCTCTTCATACATATCATTCATCTCTTTCAAAAATAAATCATGCATATCGTTCATCTCTTCCAAAATCAAAATACATCAAAATACAAACATAAATCGTTCATCTCTTCATGCATATCGTTCATCATCAAAATACATGCGTATCGTTCATCTCTTCCAAAATTATCAAAATACATCCTTTTATCTTTGAAGGTGTTCATCATTCAAAAATGCATCCTTTTATCGCGTTTTTCATTGAAGGTGTTCATCATTCAAAAATTTATCATGAATTCAAAAAATGCGGTGATTATTGGTCGTAGAGAGGGGGATATAGAGAGAGAGAGAGAGAGATGGTCGGTGCAGCGGTGGTGCGATGGTGGTGCAGTGGCCGAGAGAGCAAGACGGTGGTGGTGCAGCGGCCGAAAGAGCAAGACGGTGGCTGGATTTTGAGAATGAGAGGGGGGTCGGGCGGTCACATGGGGAATGAGAGGGAGAGAGGTTGATCATGGTGTGAGAGAGAGAGAGAGAGAGAGAGAGAGAGAGAGAAGTGAGGAGAGAAAGAATGAGAAATTTTTGGTAAGTTGGTTAATGTATTGATTTGTTTCCTAATCTAATTAAATCTAATTTTTAATAATTAATTAATTTTCTTATAAATTTATTCCAAAAATACCCTTAATGCACCATTGGTAGAAAGTCCGATGCACAAAAGTTCTCAATGGTGCCTCGATACACAAAAGTTCTCTATAGATTGAGGTTCAATTGAGAACTTTTATGCATCGGGGCACCTCGAGGCACTTTTGTGCATCGGATAATCCACCAAGGGTGCACAAAGGGCATTTAAGGAAAACTAAAGACATGATTATTAATTTATTTCTAAAGATCATTAAATGATAATTAGGAGTTACATTTTGAATTAAAATCTCATATTAACTACATTCCTCATTTTCCTCCTCATCTCTCTCTCTCTCTCTAATCGTGTTCTTCATTATTTTTTTAGTGATGATGATTCGAAGACGAAGAATAACGATGAACAACGATGATGATGAACATGAACAAGAGAGGTAACCGATGATAATTATGAAGAACATGATGCATAGATGGATGATGAACGATAAATAATGATAATGCATAGATGGATGATGAACAATGACAATGCATAGATGGATGATGAACGATGAACAACGAAAAATGATGATGCATAAATGGACGATAAACAATGACGATGCATAGATGAATGATGAACAAGTTAAACATGATGCATAAAAGAATGATGAACAGGTTGAACACGATGCATAAATGAATTTTTGTATTTTTCTTTTGTTAAATGCGTCTTTTTCTAACATGATGCATAGATAAACAAGATTAACGATGAAATGCATCGATATCCATCATCTTTTTTTGAATTTGTGTAATTTTTGTTAAATTTGGAAATGTATCAATTGAGTTTATTTGACATTTATTATTTGATTATTTGTTGAAATATTAAATTTAATGAGGTATGCACATTCCCTAAATGTCCTTCCTTGTTTGTTCCTATAATGCACAAGTTGCATAAAATTGTCCAACTATTTACCCTTTTGCCATTAATCTAATCCATACAATTTTTTGATCTAATGGTTGATATGAGTTCCTTTGTATCTCGATGCATAAAAGTTCTTAATTGAACCTCCCTCTCTCTCTCTCTCTCTCTCTCTATATATATATATATATATATATATATTATAAGGGAAATACGTACTGCTCCAAGCTATGATTAATAATAATAAATTATACGTACCAACCTTAAATTTAAAAAGGTATTAATTATTGTTAAGACTTAAAACACATTAATTACATACTGAAAACAAGATTTGTCTATTTTTCATAAAAGTTCACTAAATATATTGAGTGATAATGTGAAAACAAATGATTGATATGTTTAATTCAATACTAAATGCATTAATTAAAACACATTTTTTTAAACCAACCAGGAGTTTCGGCATAGCCATCACCTCCGGAAGGAACACCCGCCAAAATCTTATTGATAAAAAGAAAGCTAGCAAGTAGCTAGCATAAAGATCACAAACAGAAGCAGATCAAAAGAAAGTGGAAGGGTATACAACCCACAACGACCATAATACAACCTAGGGGTGAGCTCGGTACCGGACCGAACCGAACCGGTACCGATCCCGAAAATACCGAAACCGAATTATTAGTTTTGAAAGAACCGAATACCGAACCGTATAATTTTATATGGTGCCGGTTCGGTCCCGAATACCGAATTTTAGCTAATTTAAAAACCGAATACCGAACCGATAGTACCGAATACCGAATTTTAGCTAATTTAAAAACCGAATACCGAACCGAATATATTAATTCGGTACCGGTCGGTACCGGTTCGGGTTAGGGAAATGGTACCCGTCGCTCACCCCTAATACAACCCACAACGACTATAAAAGAAAGTTACAATTAGCTCTATATTTGAGCCAAGAAAAGAGATTTGCCAGTAGATCGTCTTTTATTTAAGCAACATCGGGTCTCCAATTGTTGAAAATTTTCTTATTTCTGGCAATCCAAATAAACCAGATTACACCCCTAACTACTAAATCCAGAAATTGTTAGATTTTTTTTTTTCCCAGCAGCTACAAAACAATCAATCAATTGCTCCAAAGTCTGATGCTGCGAGATGGATATATCACACCATGATTTTGTTAGTGTCAAAATCTTACTGTTAAGCGGATTTTTAGTCATCCGTTCTCTTTGATTTGTCTATAAATCTATCTATACTATCAAAAGAGTAACTAAAATGCCACATGACATGTTCTCATTGAATTTGCCACATGTCGCTCCCTCTTTTTGCCACGTCATTTACTGATTTTTTTAAGCTTTAAAGAAAATCAAATCATTCTAAATCTAATATGTATTAATTTAATAACTAACTAACTAAAATTAAGCAAAATTTATTATTCATATAATTATTATATTATACATATTTATAAATATCTATTTCTAAAATTAACCCACGTAATACATGAGTATTAACCTGGTAGATAAATAAATGAAGAATAATTAATAATGCAATGTATTTTTTTCTTAATCTAATGGAAATTTCCACATAAATATAGGTCCAATAAGAGTTTAAGACCACCTATATTCTAAATAATAAATTAATAAACAAGACTAAAGTAGTATATATAACAACAAATGGTCAACTCGCAAAATCAATTTTATTAATAATATTGGTAAACTGATATTGCATCTAAAAAACTATGAATTATGATCTTTAATTACAAATTAAAATCATTTAAGTGTAACACCTCAAATAATTAAGTTCTCTAATAATGTTTGGTAAGAAAAGAATATGAAATATTATTATTATACAAGTAAGAGTGGCAATTGGAAAACTTATGTAAATAATTAGTAAAATGTTAATAATGGCCATGCAGTTAATATTTAAAAGATAAAAAAGAATAGGTTGGTTGAGATGTGCAACATGATAATAGATGGATAGTTGCAGGGTCAAAGGGGGCTAAAGGCCAAACCTTTTCCATCTCATTTCTTAAATCACGATACGTACATACACACACATCATTTTGTGTGTGTGTTTTGAGTCGAGAAAGAAGACGAGGGAGAACAACATTATTAGGGTTGTATGTAAGTTGTAAAACTTATATTTCTCATCCGTTAAAAAATGTAAGTTGTCATTTTCTACATTTTAAATTTATAAATTGTATCATCCAATTTATAACAACCTTCCAAATTAAATTTTTAAAAATTATAATTTAAAATTGAATTTATTATAGTGAAACTATAATTATCACATATTATTATAAATTTGATACTTTAAATAAAAGTAAGAGTAAAGGACATTTTTGGTCATTGTGGTTTGATGGTTTACCCGGATTCAGTCCTTTAACCATAATAAGGTCAAATTTCATCCCTATTTTGCTAATTTTGTGCCCTTTTAGTCCCTCGTCCGTTAAACTTAACGACACAACCGTTAAATTTGTAAGAATGACATTTTTACCCTTTTCATTGAGACGCTTTTAGTCCCTATGGTTTTATTATTTACCCATTTATAGTCCAACATTTATTTTATTTTATTTTATCTTTATAATTATATTATTTATAGATTTACTTAATTTATTATAAACACACTTATTTTATTTATAAATATACTTATATTTTAATATTTTATTTACATTTACTATTGTTCGTATTTTATTTTAAAATTTAACTTTTATTTTAATTTAAATATATATTTCTTTACTAATTTATTTAAAGTTCATCTTCTTTATTAATTTTAATTTTTATAATATTATTGTTGACATTTATGTATGTAATTTTGTTAGTTGTGTTTAAGTAAATATAATAGCGTCGATATTTTTCCTTTCCAAAGTCACTATTTCTTCAAGTATCTTCCAACTTAATCAATTATCAACACATAAATTATATTATATGTGTTGGATATATATATATATATATGTGTGTGTGTGTGTGTGTGTGTGTAATTTATGTGTATATAATTTAATACACATAATGTTTATGGGTATATTATATAATTTATGTCTTGGATATATATATATATATATATATATATATATATATATATATATATATATATATATATATATATATATATATATATGTTCGAGTGAGTACTACCTACTACACAGCGCATCCGAAGATATCACTCGTAAAATTATTTTTTTGAAATTTTTTTCACAAACATGTTTTAATTAACATTACACAGATAATATGTGAATTTCACGCAAATTCGAACACTCTAAGTGCATGAAATCACGCACCACATATATGCAAAATTATGTAAGTGTGCGCTCACATCATTTTTTAGGAGCTAGAATATGTGAAGGTATGTGAAATTTACATATAATCTTCATAATGTTAATTAAAACATGTTTATGTAATAATAAATTTTAAAAAAAGTTTTTTAAAGGTGGTAGCTTCTGGTGCGCTGTATAAGTAGTGGTACTCTCTCGAACCATATATATATATATATATATATATATATATATATATATATATATGTGTGTGTGTGTGTGTGTGTGTGTGTGTGTTTTCAAGTATCTTCCAATGTCATTATTTTTCAAGTATATTCACATATGTATATAATTTATGTGTCGATAATTGATTAGGTTGGAAGATATTTGAAGAAATAGTGACTTTGGAGAAGAAAAATATCGACGATATTATATCTACTTAAACACAACTAACAAAATTACATATATAAATGTCAACAATAATATTATAAAAATTAAAATTAATAAAGAAGATGAACTTTAAATAAATTAGTAAAGAAATATATATTTAAATTAAAATAAAAGTTAAATTTTAAAATAAAATACGAACAATAGTAAATAAAATATTAAAATATAAGTATATTTATAAATAAAATAAGTGTGTTTATAATAAATTAAGTAAATCTATAAATAATATAATTATAAAGATAAAATAAAATAAATGTTGGACTATAAATGAGTAAATAATAAAACCATAGGGACTAAAAGCGTCTCAATGAAAAGGGTAAAAATGTCATTCTTACAAATTTAACGGTTGTGTCGTTAAGTTTAACGGACGAGGGACTAAAATGGTACAAAATTAGCAAAATAGGGATGAAATTTGACCTTATTATGGTTAAAGGACTGAATCCGGGTAAACCATCAAACCAAAAGGACCAAAAATGTCCTTTACTCTAAAAGTAATATTTATTATTAAAATTTCATGTATATTATTACACGGTAATAAACTACTAAACTGGTGATGAAAAATAAAAGTATGGTATTTTCCCTATTGCGAACTACGGAGTAAATTTTTTTTTTTTTGACAATTAACCCTAATTTTTTCTATATATAACATGAGTCTAGCCGTTGTATCCCGCCAGAAATTCATTTCCCCCTTCTTCATTATACTCTGATCTCCAAGAAGGTTAGACGACAACCGATGGCCGACGTAAGAGAACGGGTCTCGAGACTGCCGCATGACCGCCCTAATATTGTTCACGTAATCAATCTCATCTCATCGTTTCAAGTGCCCTAATATTGTTCACGTAATCAATTTCTTCTTGGATTTCGATGCGATGTATGCTTGTCTGTTGTTGGCTTCTGTTTGACTCCCTCAGACTCTCACACCGATTTGTGATGTATTTCCCTAATCTGTTCTGTTGTTGATTTCTATTTCTTATCAACTATTTTGGGCAGTCTTTGCCCTATTTTGTTGTTTCTTACCCTATTCTCGATTTTTATTTTCTTGCCCAGAGTTTTCTTTCTTCAATATGCCCTGATCTCCAAGAAGGTTAGACGACAACCCGATGACCGATGTAAGAGAACAGGTCTTGAGACTGCCACATGTGCGCTTGCTCTCTCTTCTCACTTTTAATTCTCTTGTACACATTCAAGCGTGTGTTAATATGTACATACAACTTACAAATGTTATTTTATCGTTTACATGTATAGCCTATACATACAAAAACCTCTCTGTCTCTTTAAATTCTATCTGCAGATTGTTAGGTTCAGTTTCTCATCTGCATTCAATCACAGAGTTTGTGGTTTGATACCACAAACAATGTCACAAACCAGACAGTGTAGATACACACACATACGTATGTGAAAATTTGAAAGTTTCAAAGGTGAATTCCAAGCATAATTGAAGAAAATAGAAGATCTTTTGGTGTTTAGAATGTACGTGTCTTTATATTTGGTTGATTTTGTTTGTTTGCATTCTTAGATACTTTTCTTTGAACCGAAGGTTCAATGCTAAATTTTGTTTTACAGAATGACGAGTTCTTGATGGTGATCTGTAGAGAGGGGTCAGTTCTTGTTGCTATGTGTTTTTTTTAGATCGGTAATCTGGTTCTTTTACTTGGTTTGATTATTAATTTGAGGATTAGGAGTGTTAGTAAAGTGTAGTTGTTTAAATTTTGAATGTGTTGTTGTTGTTGTTTTTTCCCTTTAAACAGAGATGAAGAGGTCTAGAGACGACGATGCTTCCGGAAGTGCTTCTCAAGTCAAGTCTCCATTCATCTCTGAACCGTAAGTCTCAATATTAGATTACGCTTCACATTATTTGTCTTAAGAAATATGTAGTGTGGAAGAATTTTTTAATCAAGTAGTCACATAAAGTCTAGCATCTAATATTTTACGCATTCTTAAAATTATCAGATATAACTGTTTTTCAAGTTCAGTTTCATAAATGTCCAAATATCAATCTGTAGTTTTTTCATCTAGTTATCATCATATGCCTTTGTTTATTGTTATCTTCAATTATTGCTACATAAGTGAAGTAATAACTAATAATTTAGGAATTAGGGTTGGGACGAAAAGGTAAGATCTTTACAATGCTTATTTTGGGAAGATGTGTTGATGATATCTAATTTTTAAGTTTAGGGTTAAATATGATAGTCTTGTCTGTTGATTGAGTTTGATTTATTCATCTCATCTTCTGGAATGAAGCTCTGGGCAGCCCCAAATTATGGGTGGAGGGAGCAGACAGCTAGTGATGCCCTAAAGTATCTCAAGGATGTCAAAGACATGTTTCTTGACAAAAAGGAGACATATGCTGAGTTTCTTGATGTAATGAAAGATTTTAAGGCGCAAAGGTCTGGCAAAATTGTTGTTTGTTTAATTTTTATGCTGTCATTGAGCGTAAACTTGTAATGATCAGTTATAATTGCTTTTTGTAGAGTTGACACCACTGGAGTCATTGCAAGGGTGAAGGAACTGTTCAAAGGCCACAAGAAACTAATATTTGGTTTCAACACCTTTCTCCCAGAGGAATATGAAATCACCCTCTCACAGGAGGATGAGCCACATGCTAAGAAGCCTGTGGAGTTTGAAGAAGCCATTCATTTTGTAAACAAAATTAAGGTAATGACATCACAGGATAGTATATAATGGCTTCCTTTTGGAAAGGTTCTTTTAACATGCTATTTGGTTGCAGATGAGATTCCAAGGTGATGATCATGTGTACAAATCTTTTCTTGATATATTAAATATATACAGGTAGGAAAACAGATCTGTTAGCGAGGTCCACCAAGAGGTTTGCTATTCAAAACTATTGTATATTTTATCTCTTCTATGATTTGCATATTCAAGGTATTGGTTCCTAATACATTCAATCATTTACCATCTTCTTTCAGGTTGCTGCTCTTCTTCATGATCAACCAGACCTGCTCATAGAGTTTACAAATTTCTTACCTGATTCTCCAGCAGCAGCATCCGATCAATACATTTATTCCAGTAGGAACGATAACCGTTTCCATGAAGATATGAGCTCGCCCATTTGTACAATAAGACCTCTGGATTCTGGAAAGGTAGTTTCTGATACAAAATATCATGATCAATCTATTTTCAGTTTTCTAAGGGACTTACTGGTCGGCTCATCTTTACTTGCTAAGTCACTACTCAACTTATATATCAAAAAAATTCATAATCAGACCTTTACATCTCATTTTTGTGCAAGTTTTCATCATAGGAAGCATATATCTTGCTTTTGTTTGTGAACGAAATTTATTTATTTGCAGAACGGTAATGCTTATCATGCTGGACGTGACGCTAGCATTGACATACGGGATTAGACAAACTTTTTTATGACAGTCTCCATTTGATTACCTTGATGCAAAATCTAAATGACCTTTAGTTGTTTAAAACAGATTTTCTTGCAAAAATAAAAATTTATGCTCTCTTTTCTTTTTGGTGGTTCTGTTCCCATCAAATGAGACCAGTACGTGTTACTATTGTCATCCCAGCCTTTTTTTCTTTTGGCATTTTCTGATGCTCTCTTTTAAGTGATTCTTCAATTCTTTGGTTAATATCAGAGGCTCTAAGGGAAGTTGTATGTTCTCATCAAGACTGTTCTTGGAATCCTAATGTGAACATTTTGCTATTGTTAAAAGTAAGAACTCATACTCGGTTCCTTACCCTTAATTATTATTCTGCAATTCATTAACATAAATGAAATTGAATACAGAAAATCAAGTTTTTTAATATATCAGTAACTAGAAAACTGGCAATAATTGTGAAAGCTTTCAGCAAGATGCCATGACAGGGAGATTATCTGTGCATTGTATTATGTGACTGCATAGTCTGCATGTTTGTACATGCTTCAATGAATATCTTTTAGCACACAAGTTTTTCACCATGTCAAAATATAGTAGAATATGGGGCTTTTTGTTCCAAAGTCTATATTATCTCGATTTCAATCCTCATCGAAGTTAAAATTGGGCAGATATGCGTGATCAAGTGCTTTGTCTACGTAACTCAGATGATTACCAGGCATTTTTGAAGTGCATTGTGCATTACTGCACAGAAAATATTACTCGCCCACAACTGCAATCGCTGGTAAATTTATGTACATTCATATCATGATTAAGAGTATCAGTATATTATTATTCAAATATCATATATGTTTGTCGAACCTATTATCATCCTTTCCCCCTATGTTTTATATAAATCCTAACATTTGTGTCATGCAACACAGTGAAAATCTTACAAAAAAAAGTCCACCATGCACATCATTTGAATGATAAATCGTGTCAACAAAAATTATATATGGAAAGTCTACAGCAGGATTAAGATACTAACTTGTATATTGGCCACCCTATTTATAACTTTCCGTCATTAGAAGTAGTTGCATAATCCTTTTGTTAGACATTGCTTGTGACAATGTTACTTATTTTCCTGAAGTTGCCAACAATAACTTCTTTGTTTGGCATTCTTAGAACAATTTACATAATTTGGATGGGTTTGGTAGTTTAAAAAAACATTTATTTTTCTAAGGTGAATACATTACTTGGAGCTTATCCAGATCTTATGGAAGAAGTCAATGGGTTCATTGATCGCAGTGAGAGGACTGGTAATCATTTAATACAGCTGTATTTGATCTGCCTATTGAGAATCTATTATCATTTGAACTTACGACATTTTTATCTGTTAACGGCGTTTTGCAGATGGCTCTTTTTTTCTCCCAATATTACTTATGAAAATACATATAGACATATAGTTAATGCATACTTCATTTCTGGTTTTTCTTTTAGTCTTCTGTAATATCATTTAGAAGGGTTCGTTCATTTTAATTGCTCAGTTGGCCATCTCTAGCTGCCTTTGACTGTCATAAACTTAAACTATGTGAACTTAGATGAAAGACATCTTTCGCCAGGTTCTTTGTGGAGTAGACATTTACCTGGATCATTGAAGGCACAAGACGAGAATAGAGATCAAGATCATGACAGGGATGGAATGGAATGGACAGAGGTCATGAGATGAAAGACAGGGATAAGTCAGCCATTGGCAGTAAAAGTGTATCCGAGTTTAATCCATCTCTACTTTTGAGCAAGGATGAATATAAGGCGAAACCAATTCACGAACTTGACCTTTCTGATTGTGAACGCTGTACTCCAAGTTACCGGCTTCTGCCAAAGAATGTAGTTACTTCTTAGAACATTTACTCCATTATGTCCTGATTTATCCGCTTAATTGGTTGTTTTATTCTTCAATAAATGTTCTTGTTACAGTATCCAATTCCCTCAGCAAGTCGAAGAACAAAAATTGGTGTGGAGGTGTTGAATGATCATTGGGTGTCTGTTACTTCAGGAAGTGAAGATTACTCTTTCAAACACATGCGTAAAAACCAGTATGAAGAGAGCTTATTTCGATGTGAAGATGACAGGTAGGTGTTGCATTGAGATCGGTGTCATATGATGAGCTTTCTAATTTTATTATTCATATAAAACCATCATGGAAGGGGTGTGTGTGTCTATATGTATTGTGTGTGTGCATATAGTACTACATCTTTCAACGAGTACCCATGGGTACCGGTTAAGATGAATAATTTTTTTTTCATTTTTTTGCATATACATCTATAAAATTAATATTGTTAGGGGGCATTTGGTTTGCGTATTTCTTGGGATTTGCATTTAGAATCCCCTGTTTGGTTCGGATATTTTTTCGCATTTATAAGTCAGGATTTAGAATCCCAAGATTTCTTAATTCCCTTTCAAGGGCGAACGCACATATTACTCTGTGGAACCTATATAAGTTTTTTAGGTTATTTAATGAAAAGAAATTATCAGCTTTAGCATGGCCAACTGGGGTGCTGGTGTTGAAGCTTTAGCTCTAGATAGAGAACCAAAAATAGGACCCTACAGGGTCTATGGACACCACAACAATTTGACAAATTAGTAGTAATTTTTAACTCTTTAAGTAAAATTATAGGACACCAAAGATTTTTTTAGTTGGACCCCAAGAAAGTAAACTAAATTAAAAACATAGCCCAACTGAAAATTTAGTCCAAATCTGATACTCAAAGCTTAAAATTTAGCCCAACTGGAAAATTAGCCCAGATCTACAAAGTACAATTACTTTTGATTATTATTTTAATATTTTTTTTCAAAGCTAAAAGGAGTGCCCAAATGATATATTTTTTATTGTTTGTATTATGAATTGAGATAAAGTAAACTAGTACAGGTTACTAGTTAAAAATTCTATATATGTTCTTTAATCTTTATATATTAGTAATTAGTTCAAAATGAGTGATCAATTTATGAATTATTGTCTTGTTTCATATATTGAAAAACACGTGTCATATGGAATTTAGTAACGATACACTTATAGAGTATTTTCAAAGTATGAAAACTCGTCATGAACAATTGTAAGAACTTTATTCGTATTTTAAGTTTTATGCTTTAGTATTAAAGATAATTGTGAATTTAATAGTATTTTTGTGACCCGACACAACCAACCCTTGACATATTGTGGCACTTAGACAACATTGGACCCCATGGACCTTTAATCCTAGATTCGCCACTGATCCCTTCCGTCTTTGTGTTTAAAAAATCCAGCCTCCACTCTAGGATTTTAAATGCCACTTACACAGTATTCTTTAACTAACAAATTCCCTTGAAACATAATACAAATTCTTTGACAAAATCTTAATAAATGAAAATGTTGCATAATACAAAGCCTTTGATCAAATGCAAATCCTAATAAAAGAAATTTGTGACCAAACACCCCCAAGTTTATATATGTAACTTCATATCATTTCGTGTTTTGCAAGTCTATAAATGACATGTGAATGTACAGAAGGGTTTATACATTCACATCAATTCCTTAAGTACATTCACATCCCATTTTATGGATTCACCAGATTTGAAATGTAACTTTTTGTTCACATATTTTTATAATGTTATTATATATATGTTTATGAAAAAAGAAAAAGAAAAAAGTATTCAAAAGGGTTTATACATTCACATCATTTCCTTGTGTACATTCAGATGCCATTTTATGGATTCACAAGACATGAAATGCAACTTTTTATTCCCAAATTCTTATAATGTTATTATATACATGTTCCTTATTCATAACACACACACACACACACACACACACCTCAATATATTAATTGATTACTGCTTGGTGATGGGGGAGGTATTATACATCTATATTATTGAAACCTTTTATGTCAGGTTTGACCTTGACATGCTATTAGAATCTGTTAATGTAACAGCCAGATGCGTGGAAGAACTTTTAGATAAGATTAATGATAACTCGATCAAAACAGACAGCATGGTTCATGTTGAAGATCATTTTACAGGTGAGAAACTGATCAGGGGACAAAAATGAACTCATAAAAAATTCAATTTTTTGTATCCTTCACCATGATTTTCTTGTGTATGTTGCCTAGCTTTACATTTGAGGTGCATTGAACGTCTGTATGGAGATAATGGGCTTGATGTGATGGATGTATTAAGGAAGAATGCATCCCTTGCTCTGCCAGTAATATTAACTCGTTTGAAGCCGAAACAAGAAGAGTGGTTGAGGTGTCGTTCTGATTTTAGCAAGGTCTGGGCAGAAATTTATGCTAAAAACTATCACAAGTCCCTTGATCACCGCAGCTTCGATTTCAAACAGCAGGACTCAAAGAGCTTGAGTGCTAAAGGTAAAATGATACTAAATCATTGAAGGAACTTTTCCTCTACTTTTTCTTCATCACATCCTCCCTAAGTCAATATAGACGTTAACGGTTTGTCTGATTGTTAAAATTAATTGCGATCCAGCCATGATAATTGCTTAAATCATTGAAATAGTTCTGCCATCCCATGTCGAAAACTTATATTGGGACACTGGATGCATACAAACAGCACTGTGGTTTTTGAGTTCTAATTATTGATAACTCGGTAAATGGTATCTTTGTTAGTCACATCCATACTATCATCATTCTGAGTTCTTAAGACACTCAAAAAATGACTCCTTTCCAGAAATGAGTACGTTGTCTAAAAGGTGGGAACAAAAAAAAATCATACTTGGATTTCCATCTCTATCTGTTGAATTATTTAGTTAAATGATGGGCTTTGAATTATTTCAGATGTTGAAAATCTGTTGTCTAATTGATGAATTGAAAATGCAATCTGTTTACCTAAACTTAGGAAATTTGCATGAATTTATAAAAAAAATGTTTTTGAGTTGCTATCATATACCGTCTAGTAGCTAATTTGGTGTGTATATAAATTGTTGAGTCCTTATGAAACCCCTTTGTTTTTTTATCCCTGTAACTCTGTTCATTATGTACATATATACTATATCAGGGATTTGCCCGTTCCTGGATTCCTTTACACCTTGTCGTTTCATTTTCCATTTAGGATATCTCGTAAATGGATCTAAATATAGTAGTATGTATTTAAAATCCTATTAGAACCGCAACTAGAAAGTCACTTAAGATTTGGTATTACTTATAGTTGACTTTGTAAATTGATTGTAATATGATCAAAATGTGACATTGGGATCATCTACTTTGATCTTTCACCAGTTGAATGTGGCTGCTTAGAATCAATATTGGTGTTTGGTATATTACTCTCTAATTCCTAAATAAGAAAACAATTACAGACTTTTCTGGGTCGTCTGTCAACTGTTTTTCTTGTTCTACTAGAAGGATTTCACCTTTGGCATAATGGCACCCTTAAATTAATGGGGTCACAGTCTCCTCTCATTTTCATTTACGATGGATTTAAATTCATGTTCTTACATATTTGCAGCATTATTGGCTGAAATTAAAGAAATCAGTGAAGAGAAGACTAAAGAGGAAAGCATTTATCAGCATTTTGCTTCTGGTAAAAGGCAAAACACTCTGCCACATCAAGAATTTAAGTATTGTGATTTAGACGTCCATGAAGACTTGTATCAACTCATGAAATATTATCTTCCACAAAATTCTACCCCTGAACAACTTGACAAGGTCATGAAGATCTGGACTACTTTTGTGGAACCTATGTTTAATGTTCCTTGCCGGCCTCAATCCGTCGATGGTAGTCAAGATGTTTAAAAACTAGCAATCCTGCTGGGAAAAGTGTCGGTACCGTTGTTAGGCAAAGCGATGGCAAAAATGTCTATAGCTTGATTTGTTTCAGACAGTCTATCACTGCCAATGGAAACCATAAAGTTTTAGCTGAACATTCAGGTTCTTCTCGAGTGGGTTTCATAAATGATAATGATGGTGTTAAAAAGGATGGCAAGCATTTATCTTTGAATGAGGCAATAGCAGGGGGTGGTAGAATCAAGAGACGTCATAATGACACTGGTGGTGAACTTGATATAGAAAAAGAGGAGGGTGAATTATCTCCAAATGGAGATTTCGAAGAGGATAATTTTGCAGCATTCAGAGACACTAGTACCATCTTGAGCAAAGAAACTTACCAAAATAGATATTGTCAAGGTGGTTTAGAAAATGAAGCAGATGAGGAAGGTGAAGAAAGTGCACATAGGTCATCATGTGACAGTGAGAATGCTTTCGAGAATGGTCGAGGTTCAGGCAGTGAAACTGTTGACGTAGAAGATCGCTCTCCTGAAGAGCATGGTGGGGTTCATGATAACAAGGCTGAGAGTGAAAGCGAAGCGGAAGAAGATGAAAGCCTTCTACCACATTCAGAACGTTTTCTAGAAACAGTGAAGCCGCTTACAAAGTATGTTCCTGCAACATCACATGATGAGGAGAACTTTCCTCGGGTCTTCTATGGAAATGATGCCTTTTATGTTTTCTTCAGACTCCATCAAGTAAGGCTCACAGTGTTACAAACTATATTTTGATACAATTCAATTGAATTTCATTTATATTTTATTCTCAGACGCTGTACTCAAGACTGGAAGAGGCAAAGGAAAAGTCTGCTAACAATAAATGGAGGGGTTTAAATGACACAACACCTAATGATTCATATGCCAGGTCTTTTACCTACTGCAGCTTAACTGAGTCCTTCAAGTTGCTCAATGATCATTGTTCAATAAGTATTGATTTTTGCTTTCTGTGGCTCAGATTCTTGGATCTGCTCTACACTTTCCTTGGTGGTGCTGTTGATAGTGCAAAATATGAAGATGAATGTCGAACTGTACTTGGCACCTGGTCGTTCCCTGTCTTCACATTAGACAAGCTCATCTACAAGCTTTCTAAACAGGTGACATACTCATTTTCCATTGTTTACATTTTTTATGATTTATTTTTGAACCAATATCCCCCTCCCAAAAAAGAACCCGTCGTTCTCATGAAAATGAAAAATGAGAAAAAGAAATAAGCACTGCAGTTTGCAAGAACGGACAACTTTGCAGCAAAAGTACATAGCTATGGTTTTCTGCATTTCCACAATAGTTATGGTTTGTTTGCAGAAAAAAGAAACCAAGTACAAAGGGTGGAAAAGTTTCTCACTTATGTTTCCCGAATACTATTATAATCCAACATGACTCTGAAATTTTGTGCCCATGATACTTTCCACAGCTGCTAGCAATCGCTATGGATGAGGTTGATAGCAAGCTTCTTCACCTCTATGCATATGAACATATGAGGAAACCTGGGAGATTCGTTGATGAACTTTATAATGCAAATGCCAGAGTGATTGTTAATGATGATAACATATACAGATTCGAGCATGTGAGTACTACTTTTCCTTTGTTTTCTAATTGTAGCACAATGACAATAGTACTATCTTGTTTGATTGGTTTCGTGTCGTGTAGTCACTTATACCAGAAACAGATAGACAAACCCAATTAACTATTCAGCTAATGGACTGCGGATGTGAAACGTCAGAATCACCAGCCTTTTCAGTTGACCCAAGTTTTGCAGCCTATCCAAGCACCTGGTCGTTCCCTGTCTTCACATTAGACAAGCTAATCTACAAGCTTTCTAAACAGGTGACATACTCATTTTCCATTGTTTACATTTTTAATGATTTATTTTTGAACCAATATCCCCATCCCAAAAAAGAACCCGTCGTTCTCATGAAAATATGAAAATGAGAACAAGAATTAAGCACTGCAGTTTGCAAGAACGGACAACTTTCCACAATAGTTATGGTTTTTTTTTTGCAGAAAAAAGAAACCAAGTACAAAGGGTGGAAAAGTTTCTCACTTGTGTTTCCCGAATACTATTATAAACCAAGCAGTCAATTCCTTCCGATTGTTCATGGCAAAAAGAAGCCCGGGATATTCTTGAAGAGGTATATAGCGCTTGCACAAACTCGTTCATTGTGGTTATCAAATACAACAACGGACGGGCTCTTTGTGGCATAATTCCATTAACGTAGTTTCTTTAACAATCGGGTCATTACAGTTAGTTACCTTTGATGTTGACAAAATTACCACATAGATGCACAAGTGGCACCACACTGCTGGCATGACAAAATAACCTTTTTAACCATCATGTTTCCTCATGTGCGCATTTCTTACCAACCGCAGGGAATATGTAAGATATAAAAACATACTTCTTGTGCCATGTCAGGAAACTGATACACATGTAATTTCATGTGTGCTTGTGCTGTCTAGAGTCTAGACTCTAGTCAATGGATTTTGAATTCACAACGAAGGTGATCAACTGATCATACTATCATGTTTTGTCAAATGAGTTTTGTTTTGATGTCTTTGTATGTTCATGTAATATTAATCAGTAATTTCTTATCCATGCAGAAACAAAAGTAAATATGCTTGTGAAGATGAAGACTTAGCAATGATGCGGGCCATGGAAGGTCTTCAAAATTTAAACAGGATGGAGTGCAAGATTAATTGCATCTCATTTAAGGTAAAGAAAGATACCGATTCTCAGTGAAAATGTGCATGGACATTGGCCTATCGGGTCAGATTAGGTTCCACTATAAAAGTTTTAGGGTGACGTTTTCATATCTTCATATTCTTTTTTTTTTTTTCCCATAAAAATCCTGCGTTAATTTTTTCATGTTGGTTTAGTGAAATTTGGACATTAGAACCTGGTTTTTCTGTTTTTAAAAATCCGGTTTACTAATATAACCGAGTTCCAATATCCAAGTCTCCCTAAAAAATAACATAGAAGGACGAAAACGTAAAAAAACGTTAAAACGTGTTGGTTTTTTTCATAACAAACCCTAACTTTTATCATATATATATATATATAGATTTAGGTTCAAGTGAGTACCACCTCTAATGCAGCGCACCAGAAGGTACCACCCTTAAAAGTAATTTTTTTGAAATTTTTTTTCATGAACATGTTTTAATTAACATTACATAGATCATATGTGAATTTCACGCAAATCCGAACACTCTAAGTGCATGAAAACACACATCACATAAATGCATGTTCACATGTCTTCAAAATTATGTAAATGTGTGTTCACATCATTTTTTAGGAGCTAGGAGATGTGAATGTATGTGAAATTTACATACGATCTTCATAATGTTAATTAAAACATGTTTATGAAAAAAGAATTTTAAAAAAGTTTTTTTAAAGGTGGTACCTTCTGGTGCGCTGCATTTGGGTGGTACTCTCTCGAACCATATTCTATATATATATATATATATATATATATATATATATATATATATATATATATATATATATATATATATATATATATATATATATATATATATATATATATATATATATATATATATATATATATATATGTGTAGCTGGTGGTAGATTCCGCACACATAATTGAAATAAATGATTCATGTGCATGACCTTATTACTATTCTATATTTGAGGCATCAACTTTACCGATTAGTTTTTGGAGCGATTATCGTTTCTGGTAATATTTGCCCTCAAAACACACAAAGTTAATTGTGAGATCGACTTGTGAGTTGTGACTAAAGAGCAACTAATCGTAATGATAAAAGCCAATATTCTCCACCATAAAAATACTTCAATGCATAATAAAGTTGTGTTTGGTTCACGGAATGAAATATTGAATGGAGTTGAAATTTAAATTTTAGTTATTAATATGGTTGATGGTGAAGATAGAAGATGATTTTTAGTATTAGTTAGAGATGTAGTTTGGAATCTAATTCACACATATGTTGGAATTTAATTCATGTATGAGTTGAGAGGAATGTCAAAATCCTATAAACAAGTAAATTTGATGGAAAATACATAAATTTAACCCTTTACATTAGTTACCAAAAATCCTAAACAAACTAAATTTAAATTTAAATTCCATCGAATTCCATTACACGAACCAAACGTCACATCTGCTTTTTTGTAAATAATTCTATTACATGTGAGCCGGCCTGTAATCTATTTTAATTTTCCTTCTTACATAAAATTATAATTTTTCCAAAAACTGATAGTTATTTATGTCCAGAAGTTTTTAATAGCCATTCTAATTTCTAAATTTGTATTATAACTTACTTTAATATCAAACTGTTTTATATGAAATATTGATGATTAAATTTTATAAATATATAGTTATATGTTTAAAAAGTTTACCCGAAAAGAGAGAATAATTTCTGGTTAGTAGATCGATTCCATATCACGCAGAAAAAAAAGCTGAAACTAGTAATCAACTCTTTTGTGTGTGTGTGTGTATACACACACTTTACGTGCATCAAGTGTTTTGCCACCGATAGGAAGTAATGACATTTTTTGATTCAAAACAATTTGTTTCTATTAATTTCAGAATGGTAATTAACTTTTGTTTGTTAAGTAAAAAATAGTCATCCAGAAAACTAAATTTAATTTCTAAAATTTGTCATTAATGAAAAGTGAAAAGCCATGTAATCATAGTTTTGAATCCAATTGTATATTATATAATTAAATATATATAAATTAGTTTAACATGTTTGCATTAGATACTCAATTTTTCTTATTGTTAACACAAACCATTTAAACGATAATGTTCAATTGAAGCCACGATTTTAACACTTCACCGGACGATAATATGAATGAATGTAATAGAAATGCATCCCAATGTTTATAACATTAAACTTCCAAAACAACCAAATTCACATATATGATTTCTACAAAACCATAGTTTAAAACAAAAATGCAATTAATGTACAATAATATTAAATTTAAAAATATAAAAATTGAAAATTAAATTTAATATTATGTATCGAAATACCATTGTGCGTTTTCTTTTAAATGAACCATGATGCTTCAATCTGAAAATGCATAGAGGTTTTCCATTGAAATCACCTCAATGTATGTGTGTGGACATATCATCAACAGTGGAAGTAAATATGTGTAACTGTGTGTATGTATGTGTCTTATGTCTTAAAGTTTGTAAAATGTAATTTAAACTTCACACATGAACTATAGTCTGAATCATAGAATTAGTAAATTAGTCTGAATATATGTGTCATTAAAACAAAACTTGAATTAATTGGGAGTAATTCCTATAAGTAGTAAGAGTTTTGGCCACTCGTCTTTCTGCTCAACTAATGAATTACATAGCAGAATGGGGGAGAACCATATGCATGCAATGTATCTATATTTATCATGATTTTCTATATAATCAATATTATCCTTTTCTTGATGTAGCTTTAACTTTAACAACTTCATTGTCTATAAATAACACCCCAACTGCATTATCATTCTTTACACTACAACTTCCACTTCAATTCTACATATATACTTTGTTAATTTTTAAGTCATTCATTTTACCATACATCTACATATTATCGAAAGAGAATGAATAAGTTAAAATAATAATGGGGATGATGAATGCGCTCAACATATGCCTGCTTATTTCTTCAGTTTTTATCGTCTCAGCAATTGATCAACAACGAAATGCAACATCCATTCAATTTGTAACAATTTACCTATTTAAGTCTAGTTCTTTACTAATTACAACAATATCTTGATTGTATATATTATGTTGTGGATTAAGATACCAATATATTTGCTTGTTTTCTTTTTAATTTGTTATAATATTTATAAATTAACTCAAATTTCTAATTCAAACCGTGAAACCAGCCGAACTAAATCAATTGTTTGTGGTTTGGAGGGACGGATGTAGAGTGTTGGGGTGGGGTCAAACGACCCCGATAACTTTTTATTTTACGTGTGATGTATATAATCAAAATATTTTCGATCCCTATGATTTTTAATGTTCGACCCCAATATCCTTGTTAGTTTTTATATATTCTACACATAAATAAAAATTGTTGTAAAATCTAAGAAATTATACCAAAACATAGTAATTTGTTCCACATTTAACGAATAATTTAAAAATACTGTGTATTGAAATTTCATTTATTAGGCTAATTTATAGTTGGACTCTTCATCTTTGGCCTTGAACTATGAATATATTGTTAGTTTTATTGTTACTTACTTGATTGTTGTTTGTAAGAATGTTTATTATTATTTTAATCTTTTAGATATTTAGATTATTGTTTGTTTAATACTTTATGTGTTTAACAATTAACATTTAGTTACATTTGTTTAATTGTTTTAGTTCATTAGACAATGTGAATCGATTTTTGAATTTTTTTTTTCCAATTTCCATCAAGTGGAAGAACTTATACTTCTTCACAAATTCCACAAATAATAACACAATTCAATTGGTGGTGAATGACTGAGTGACTGTTGCATTTGCACTATTTAAAAAGAATTACTCAATATTTCAAATGATGATCTAATTACAAACGAATAACTCATTTTCAAAATATGATAACTCGTAAGGGACAACATATAATTTAATTTCTTTTAGTTTGTAACGATTAATGAGTTATAACATTTACGTATTTATTTATTATGTAATCAAGATGAACTGACCCAAACTTTTGAGATGTGAAAAATTTTTATAGAACCACAAACACTCGTATTGTCGCAGCGTGATAAATTCTGACCCCTATAAAAAAATTCTGGATCCGCCACTGGCGGTTTGGCCGGTTCAGCTGAGCCGTTAGGCTTGGCCAGTTTGGTTTGAGAATTTTCCAAACCGAAGTTACTGGTTTGACCGAGATTTTAGTCGTCAAACAGGCCGAACCGGACCGTATTTACCCCTATCACCATCCCCAATATGTTGTGAAGAATTGAAACAACATTTGGATTGTTATCGTGACTACAAAAGCCAATTGCATGGTATGGATTCTTTCTATTAGCTTGGCATACCAAATTGCCACCGATAATTTCCAGGTCATATGTATTGACATTGATATTTGATAAAAATGATGGCGTTTGTCCAAATACATATTGCTAATTTGTTTAACAGAGCATTAATTCGTTCAAATTAATATTTGATAATGTTTTTAATATGCATCACCTATATATACTCGACATTTAATACACCATTTATTCTCATGCCATAAATAATTAAACATCTTATAAATAGGGTATGCATATCAAATAGCCATATGATTTTTTTTTTGTGAAGTTAATTTTATGGTGTTCCAGCTAGCTATTGTCAGAGTTTTTAACCAAATAATAGCACTTTCAAAATTTATTTACCAAAACATTGTACTTTTAGCTAGTTTTAGTTACTAAAAGATGGTAATTTTGTTTTTTAACTCAATTTCTTTATGAATGATTTTTTTATTTAACTTAATACAATTTTCGATGAATTGTTTTCTAACAAATCTTTTATCACTCAATACCTTTTTCATTTTAAATTTCATTTAAAAAAATTGACATCAATAAAATTTCACATATAATCAAACATTATATACTAATTAACTTTAAAATAAACTGAAAATCACTACAACAAGTAAAAAAATAAAATTTTATATAATTATGTATTATTATATATTTTTATTCGTGGCGATAAAGTAATTTTTCTAATACGAACCAGTTGCATGGTTTTTAAATTTAGTTGCTTTCATCGATTAATTGAAAAATATTGTAAGTTGGTTTTGTTGGTTAAATTTGAACTGTTATTTTTTTTAATTTAGTTTGAAGTGATTAGAACAAGAATTAATTTGTAAATTTTTTTTTTTTTGAAATAAATTTTTTTTTGAAAATAAAATGAGTAAAAAAAGTAGAAAGATCAATAGAAACAAAACAAAAGATCATTTTTGGATAAAAGTTTTGAATAAAAAAGGTTATGTTGAATCCAATTAGGCTTAAAAATAAAACTACTATCTTTAAGTAAATAAAATTAAAACTACTATTATTTGGTAAATAAATATTAAAAACACAAGGCTCAAGTAAAAAACTCGTTATTGTCATCGTTATGATGATAAATGATGATGATACTAACTAGAAAAGTGCAACGACAAATATTGTTATTAAAATACTTTTATATTGTAAAAAAAAACCTACTATTATATTTTTATTGATTTGGTGTTTCATCAGTTTTTTTTTCTCGTTTAGTCCCTAAAAAGTTCAAGGGTTAAATCTTAATGCTTTTAAGTGTATAAAAATATGTTAGTTATTTTAATACAAACCTTTTATAATTTCTCAAAATCACAGTTAATTACATGTAAATTTGTGATTCCATTTACGATAAAAAAATGATCTAAATGTTGGGTTTGTATTTTTTGGAGGTTCAAGTTTATGCATATCCTTTTGCTTTTCAAAAAGATCTTTCTTGGAGGAATAACAATCGCATCAAACATAGTTCAACCAAATTAAGTGACATTTAATTTGGTTCCACTTCAAGAAATATGTGATGATCAACAACACAAAACTTTCTGTTATCATAAAATTTTAACTTAACTCTATAATACACAAGATTGAAATTAATAGAAATGCAAACCTGCAAAGTATGCAAAAATGTTTAATTGTATGATCCCTCATTTGATTTAACTTTATTTAACTTTGAAACCTTTCTTTATCTTGAATTCTTTTCTATTAATTTGGCCCTCATTCCTCAAGTTGTGCTTCTGATCTTGACTCAATCAATCACCTTCCCCTAAAAGGAATTTTGGTTTCCCATTGAGCTTGGATTTTTGGACCCCCCCAACCCTTTTGTTCAATTTTTTTTTTCCCAACATCCTCACCATTCATTCATTTAATCTATTTTTCACCACAACAATTTTTTATATATCGTATCATTGACGTGTTGTAATAATCATTTTGATATAAATGACAAACATTCTCAATTATATTTCTTCTTTGTATGCATGCATGCTTATGAAAATGTATCATATAATTTAATAGTAATAGTAAAACATAAACTAAAACATAATTTTTATTTCATAATTCAAAAAAAGATCCAAAAGTATAAGCACTGTCAGGGTTGCTAACAGCTCGTACTCAGTTGTAAATTAAGGGCATTGATACAGTCAGCTAGAATATCTAAGGATATCATATAATCCTTGATTTGTTGCTATTTGTTCCAAATCTCGATTACAAACTCTTAATTATCTGTTAGTAGACTTAATAAAGTCATCAGTGCATTACTAATTTCGCTCCTAATGTATGTGATTTTGAGGTTTTGAGCACCGGAAGAATGATTGGGAGTGCTAAGGTGATCGAGGGACGGACTTTATCTCATACATGCTGAAACTTTGGGTCCTTTAGGAGTGTCATCCTTGACCATTTCCAGCCAAGAAAATGATGTCATGAAGGCCTCTGGTCTCAATAAAATTTTGAGCACCGGAAAAATGAGATGGACTTAATTGGACCCTCAGCAAGCAAACTGTGCCATGAATTCTCAAGCCCAGTCATCCATATATGTGCGAATTCTTCCAGGACATGTCAAGTAATTCAATTGATTTGGAAGTATCGATGGCTCTACGAAAAGGAAAGCGAACTTGTACCATGCATCAAGCCATCCAATAACAAACTTTGTTCCCACCTACAAAGCTTTTGTTACTTTGTTGTCGGAAATACAGGCCGGTTCCAAGAAATGTGCAGAGGTGTTCACACAAAAAGAATGGACATGCAAGAGCTGTAATGTAAGAAGTAGAGGCATTACGAAACAACAACGATGCATGGGATTACATAGCATTACCTGAAGTAATGCAATTAACACCGCTACGATTTAATCTTGCAAGATCTGACGTTTGATATTGAAGGATAGGCTTACACTCTCTCATTCTTGAGTAACATATAAGGAGAATTACTGAACAACTGTAATTATGAACAATTAAGATATAAAAAGCGTAGTTGTACACATTATTTTACACGCTTTTAGCAAGTGTGTAAACAAGTTTTATTTTTTATTCGCACTTATAAGGATGTAAAAATGAGTTACAATTATAAGTGTGAACAAATTTTAAACAACAATCACTACAACATATATGCCATTTAGTGACTAAAGCTTTTACAGACTAAAATACATTTAGTCACTAAAAGTTCATAAAAAACCTATTCTGACTGATGTTTAAAGTAGCTAAAAATAATATAATTTTTTTTTATATCAGATATGGAAATTACTTTACTGATATATCTATTTGTTAAAATTAAAACCCTACAGCTCACCCTTGAACCTCAATCAGTCCACCATCGCCTCTGTGGCTCTGTGTGCTCAACTTCTCATATGCCATCGCCGTTGAACCTCCGCCTTCATTCCACCATCGCCTCTGATCGATTTCTCTGTCCACGGCTCCGGCTGCGATTGGCCTCCACCATCGCCTCTGATCGATTGGTTTTCTCTCTATCTGCAGATCAGTTTCACTCCGCCCCATCGATTCTAGCCCTAAGTTTGCGACAGGTTTAATTTCTCGCTTTATTGCTGTTTAGCATTCGATTGATGTCATTGATGTTTGTTATGAACTCGTTTATTAGTTGAGGTTAGGACATTTGTGATACTTGAGTTAATTTCAAGTATGAGCAGGTACCTTCTTTGAGAACTACAACAAGCTAGGTTGAAGTAATTAGGGGTTCTTTGAGAAATCTTAAGGCTCAATCTGTTGGGTTTTTTAATCTTGATAGGTTGATTTTTATTAGTATTTGTTTATTTAGTTAATTAAAATAAAAAGCTAGGAGCAGTGAGTTGTAGAGCATTAAACCTTCACAATCATGGTTCATGCATGGTTGTTCATGTTGTTTCAGTTGAACAATGAAACGAAAATATTTTGGAGATAGATATTGTTTGTACGTACAACGACGGATTTCGATAGAATTGGTTGTTTTGTTAGATTTCAATTTATGCTTCAATTCCAAAAATTCCCTTGCAATAATAAAGCTTGATGGTTGGAGTAAAGATTAATATATTTTCAAAGTTATTTTATACCATTTCTTATCTTTCTCAGTTAGCTAGCTTATGAAATTAAAGAAAGTTCTTAATCTTCTATATATGTCCTTTGTTGTTAAGGTATATAAACTTTGCTGACTTCTATAGTAACCCAAATGCTATCGAGGATGGGGCTGGCACTCCATTTTCATCATGTGGCAATCAGTCAGTACCCCAGCAGATGACGGCAACTTTTAATCAAGTTGTAGATGGGTTTTTATCAGATATATATGACAGATGCTACTCCAAAAACCTCTAATTTCTATGTAGCATCCACAAGTGGAAATGCAACGGTGTAGTGTACGTACGGTGTTGCACAGTGTGTTGAGAATATAAGCCAGACCATTTGCCAAGACTGCTTGAATACAGCATACAACAAATTAAATATATAATTGCCCTCCAAATACAGAAGGAAGGTTTTTTGACATGGGGTGTTTTGTGAGGTATTCAGAGACTCCGTTTTTTAATTAATGCCAACCAGACAGTAGATATTTCAAGTGTCTTAAAAGGTGAGATCACTTTTTCATTTCTCAATTCCTTGAGATAATTCATTAATTGTGTCATTCCATGGTATTTTCTGAGTTTATAGCTTCAATTCTTTATGATTATATAATAGGGCATTCAGGTAAGGTATCCATAATAGCCGGAACCATCGGCGCTGCATCTCTTTTTTTAGTTCTGCTTGGTTTGTGGTTATTGTATCGACTATGGATGAAGGCAAAGAAGACGAAACAAGGTGATTGTATGTCTTTTTTTGAGTTTTTAGAATTTGAATTATTCTAACAGATTACAGACGAGTCTACCAAAATCCGGCTGACCAGCATTACATGTCAGCGTGACGAGACTCGTCATGTGGAATTTGTGTTAAACCTGTTTTTCCAATATATTCTTAGTGCATTACAAAATTCTCTTTCATTAGACTAATAATAACTATATAATTTATATGCCTTGGCCACAGCAGATTTGAAGGGGCCAGTAAATTTCAGTTATAAAGATCTGCAGGCAGCAACCAATAAGAATCCTCATTTTTGGTGTATTATCTGCAAACTCAAATTTGGACAACTCTGCTTTTCATCCTTAGCCAAGTGTTTATTATACTGTTCATCCGACGACCAACGTGTTTATCTTATCAAATAATGATTTTGCTCAATACACAGAAATAATGATTTCGTCTGGTTCCATTAAAATGTTTATAATTTGTAGTTGAATATGGATCTCGTATGTCAATCAGTGACCAACTTGTAATTGAAGATTTCACCCATTTAATTATGAAACTTAAAGCGGTTGCTATCCACTCATTGCGTGCATAGCTTATTGCTAAGTCTAGATTGAGATTTGAACCTTCTACACATATTTTAATGGAGTTTTTATACTCAAATTTGTATTTAAAAAAGTCTGTACTTATAAATGTGGACAAACCAATAATTGTCCACGTTTAAAAGTATGAAAATCAATTTGTCACACCTAATTTGTCCGCATAAGAGGAAGCGTGGGAAAACTGAGTGTGACAAATTGATCTCCGCGCTTTTAAGTGTTAAAATATTAAAATTTGTCCACACTGAACTTTTCCTTCCTTATAAATTTAAATGTGATAATTAAGATGGTTTATTATATATTTTCACACATATTAGTGTAACAATCTTAAACACGTTTATAAGTGTAGAAAATTTACTAAAGTTTTACGCACTTTTAGAAAGCGTGTAAAAAAAGGTGTGAGCCAAAAACATATTTGTTGTAGTGAAAATAAAATAGAAGTTTCCATTTTCTCATGAAAATTATAGTTTTATATTTATTCAAATAACTTTTAACTGAATTATGGGAATTGAAATAAGTATTAATTACCAATTATATACAAGTTTTAGGGTGACGTTTTCATATCTTCATATTCTTTTTTTTTTCCCATAAAAATCGTCATGTAAATTTTTTCTTTTTGGTTTAGTGAGATTTGGATATTGAAACATGGTTTTTCAGTTTTTAAAAATCCGGTTTACTGATATAACCGAGTTCTAATATCCAAATCTCCCTAAAAAAATCATAGAGGGACGAAAATACAAAAACGTTAAAACGTGTTGCTTTTTTTCATAAAATAAACCCTAAGTTTTATCATATATATAAGATTCCGCGCACATAATTGAAATAAAGGATTCATGTGCATGGCCTTATTACTATTCTATATTTGAGGCATCAACTTTACCGATTAGTTTTTAGAGCAATTTTTGTTTTGCCCTCAAAACACACAAAGTTAATTGTGAGATCGACTTGTGAGTTGTGACTAAAGAGCAACTAATCGTAATGATAAAAGCCAATATTCTCCACCATAAAAATACTTCAATGCATAATAAAGTTGTGTTTGGTTCACGGAATGAAATATTGAATGGAGTAGGAATTTAAATTTTAGTTATTAATATGGTTGATGGTGAATATAGAAGATGGTTTTTAGTATTAGTTAGAGATGTAGTTTGGAATCTAATTCACACATATGTTGGATATTAATTCATGTATGAGTTGAGAGGAATGTCAAAATCCTATAAACAAGTAAATTTGATGGAAAATACATAAATTTAACCCTTTACATTAGTTATCAAAAATCCTAAACAAAATAAATTTAAATTTAAATTCCATCGAATTCTATTACACGAACCAAACGTCACATCCGTTTTTTCGTAAATAATTCTATTACATGTGAGCTGGCCTGTAATTTATTTTAATTTTCCTTCAGACATAAAATTATAATTTTTCCAAAAACTTATGTCCAGAAGTTTTTAATAGCCATTCTAATTTCTAAATTTGTACATAACTTACATTAATATCAAACTGTTTTATATGAAATATTGATGATTAAATTTTATAAATAACTAGTTATATGTTTAAAAAGTTTACCCGAAAAGAGAGAATAATTTCTGGTTAGTAGATGGATTCCATATCACGCAGAAAAGAAAGCTGAACTAGTAATTAATCAAGTCTTTTGTTTTTATATATATAGACACAAACACACTTTACGTTGCATCAAGTGTTTTGCCGCCGATAGGAAGTAATGACATTTTTTGATTCAAAACATATTGTTTCTATTAATTTCAGAATGGTAATTAACTTGTTTGTTAAGAAAAAAATAGTCATCCAGAAAACAAAATTTAATTTCTAAAATTTGTCATTATAATGAAAATTGAAAAGCTATGTAATCATAGTTTTGAATCCAATTGTATATTGTATAATTAAATAGAACACTGATATATAAATTAGTTTAACATGTTTGCATTAGATACTCAATTATCCTTATTGTTAACACAAACCATTTAAACGATAATGTTCAATTGAAGCCACGATTTTAACACTTCTGGATGTAACAGAAATGCATCCCATATTTTATAACATTAAACTTCCAAAACAACCAAATTCACATATACGATTTTTACAAAACCATAATTTAAAACAAAAATACAATTAATGTACCATAATATTAAATATAAAAATATAAAAATTAAAAATTAAATTTAATATTATGTATCGAAAATACTATTGTGCGTTTTCTTTTAAATGCACCATGATGCTTCAATATAAAAATGCATATGCATCTAATCAAAAAGGAAATTTTCCATTGAACTCACCTCAGTGTATGTGTGTGGACATATAATCAACAGTGGAAGTAAATATGTGTAACTGTGTGTATGTGCGTGTCTTATGTCTTAAAGTTTGTAAACTGTAATTTAAACTTCACACATGAACTATAGTCAGAATCATAAAATTATATAAATTAGTCTGAATATATGTGTCATATGGTGCAGTTTTCGTAAACGGGTTCCCATGTTTTTACCATTAATAGTCTGAATCATAAAATTAGTAAATTGTATTTCATTAAAACAAAACTTGAATTAATTGGGAGTAATTCCTATAAGTAGTAAGAGTTTTGGCCAATCATCTTTCTGCTCAGCTAATGAATTACATAGCAGAATGGGGGAAAACCATATGCATGCAATGTACGTATCTATATATATTTATCATGATTATCCTTTTGTTGATGTAGCTTTAACTTAAGCAACTTCATTGTCTATAAATAACACCCCAACTGCATTATCATTTTTCACACTACAACTTCCACTTCAATTCTCCATACTTTGTCAATTTTTAGTCATTCATTTTACCATACATTTACATATTATCGAAAGAGAGTTAACAAGGTAAAATAATAATGGGGATGATGAATGCTCTAAACATATGCCTGCTTATTTCTTCAGTTTTTATCGTCTCAGCAATTGATCAACAACGAAAGGTTACTACTATATATATATATGCATATATATATAAATATATATATATATATATATATATATATATATGTATATATATATGTATATATATATATATATATGGGTTCAAATGAGTACCATTACTATATAAATAAATAAAAATATTCATCTTTTATATATAATATATATATCAACAACGAAAGGTTACGACAATGTCGCCGCAAAAGGCTAACTCTGAATATTGACTAATTTTAGTAAAAAAAAAACAGTTTTTTTTTTGTCTTTTAGTGCATTATTTGCGACGACGTCGCAAAAGGCCTTCGTCAAATTTTATTATTATTTTTTTGTAGTGAGATTACAAGCTAGAACTAGACTCCAATTTTTAAAGAAAGCAAATGGCTTATAGTTTTTATAATAGACATTAAATGCAAAAAGAATGCTATCTATAGAGATAAATAGATCGATATTCAAATTTATGAAGCCGATTTTAAATTCTTTCAACAGGTTTATATTGCTTACATGGGATCTCTTCCTGAAGAAGATGAATACTCACCTTCATTACATCACTCTAAAATTATTAAAGAAATAACAGAGCCAAGGTACACGTACCTTTGATTAAACTTTTAGATATAAAACTATACCTTCTTGTTAATATCTTCCATGATAACCTACAGTTTTGCTAGCAAATTGTTGATAAAGAGTTACAAAAATAGCTTCAATGGATTTGCAGCGTATCTCTCGGAAGAAGAGCGGCAAAAGTTAGCTAGTAAGTTACTTGTTAGTCAGATTATTTAAATTAATTTTGGGGATTTATGAATTTAGCATAGTTAGAAGCAGCCACCAAGGATGAAATAGAGAAATGTTTTTTTAAGGACTATTGGTTATTTACCAAACTAATTTATTAATCTATATTTAGGGAGAGTTGAGATCAATAAAATTTTGAAGGAAAGGAATTATTTCTTACAAAGCAATCTTCTGTGTTTTGATATCTGAACGTACTCCTGATCTACCATTACATGAACTGAGGTAGATCCTAACCACCATAGAAATCTCCATAGAGAAGCTTGCTCCGGCCATGCCAGTTTAAGAATAATTAATTAAAGAACCTGCCTTGAACCTTCATCAAGCAAAACAGTTAAAACCATTTATATTTTAAATTATAAACTGCAACTTTGGTAGAGTCGTGAGGTAACCCTGAATGAAATAAAGATTAATTAAGAAGTTGTTTCCATGCGCGCAGTTAACATTTTTACAATTTTAAAAGTATTACTTTGGATACCCGGCCAGTGTGTTCCGGACTAAGTTTTAAACTAGTAGATCCATGCATGATAAAAACAATGACATGCATCAGAAGGTGCAAGATATGTTTCGACAGTATAATTAATGAGTTAATTTATACGGTACATAAGTTTTATAATTAAGGAGGTGTATTTACGCATATACATGCATGTGCTTGGCTAATATTGATGGTTATTAATGGTTGAACACCTGATGGGCAGGTTTTGATGAGATCCTCACAGTATTTACTTAATTGTTTGCATGCCTCTCCAGCAAACAAACATAAGGGGAATTGAACAAGCAATAAAAAATCCCGGCCTAATAAATAATATAATTGAATTCAGGAATAGAACAAATTTAAAAAATAGCATGAGTAGCTTCTGTATATATGCTTAAACGGGTATCGCAATTGGATTGAAGACTTCTAATTCTATATATAGTACGTGTTTCATACCAATTAAGTACCCAAAACAAATAAAGTCCACCAACTTGAGGTCTTTTCTCCATTCTAAAGAGGAAGGATGTGATCGAGTTAAGTTGTTTACGTGACATATATAAATATATAATAAGCATGTTGATGCAATCCTCCCAGAAACTCTGATGATTAAATAAGATGAAATGAATCCTGATGGAGCTTTTACTCAAGTTTATAATTCAGTTTATCTTTTATGGTATCCTAACACAATTTGGAAATTAAAACAAATTAATTTCTCACAATTCCCAGGAAGATCATTGGAGCTCGTTACTATAGCAACATTTCTGCTAGAGATAAAGACGGTCATGGGACTCATGTTGCTTCAATTGTAGCTGGTAATGCAGTCAAAGATGCAAGTTACTATGGTCTTGCACAAGGGATTGCTAGAGGAGGTGTTCCTTCTGCAAGGATTGTGGTTTATAAAGTCTGCGAGAATAAATCCTGTGACGTTACAGATATTTTGTCAGCTTTTGATGATGCTATAGCAGATGGAGTTGACATGATATCAGTTTCACTGGCACTACTACTAGATCCAGTTGATGAGCTGACCTCTGACCCGTTTGCAATTGGTGCTTTTCATGCTATGAAGAATGGCATCCTAACAATCCATGCTGCAGGGAATAGAGGTCCGAGTCCGTATTCTCTCACAAGTTTTGCTCCATGGATTTTCAGTGTTGCAGCTAGTAGAAGAATTATTGATAAACTCGTCCTTGGGGATGGTACAGTACAACTCTAGTGGTGAGAACTATATATATGCCTCCTACCTTGTATATTATATTGCTCACATAATTTGGCAGTTAACTGATGACCTAATTAATTTTCCTATTGTAGGGTAATTCTATTAATGCTTTTCCATCAAGTGATGGAGAATTCTTGCCTCTTGTATATGGGCAAGAAGTGACAAGTGGGTGTTCCGAAACAGATGCAAGGTATATTTTCTCGCAAGCTATCTAGCAATACGAGAACATTAACTGAGGCATACAAACGACTAATAGCATTTTTGTTTATAGGCAGTGTCAGCTAGCCACAATGTTTAGAAAGTAGGCTAGTCGAGCAAAAAGTGATTGTATGTGATAAAGGTAGCAACCTAGATGTAGTTATCAAAGCCGGAGCCCTTGGTTGTATCATCCCAGACTCGGGAAAGAATGTCTCACACATCAGGCCATTACCTGTTGCTGCCCTAAGTACAATGGATATGAACTTTGTCAAAACCTACAAAAGCTTGACCAGGTAATGATGTTTTTCCAATTCTTAATAATATGTATTTATGTTTATGTTTTTTCTTATTGTAACACTTGATGCATGGTCTTTCAAACAGAGAACCTATGGTTCGAATTTTCAAAAGCGAAGCTATCAACAATCCAATTGCCCCTCATGCATGTTGCTTTCTTTTCGTCCAGAGGACCTATTAGATTTATACCCGATATTATAAAGGTACTTATTTTATTATTTTTAGCACTATATATTGTCACCAGAAACAACTTAACTTCTGTTATACAGACTCCTTAGAATTAATCACCTTCAAGGCAACAGTTGGTCTAAATTGTTAACTACTTGAAATATCCATATTAATTTCTTGCTGTTTCTTACTACCAAATTGTATACATATATATATATTGTACCATTCTTGCGTGATTCATGATATATGCAATGTTATTATAGCCGGATGTAATAGCCCCCGGGGGTGGAAATTCTAGCAGCCTTTTCGCCAATGGCTTCACCATCTGAAGAACCATTGGACAAGAGGTCTGTCAAGTACAACATCCTATCAGGGACATCCATGGCTTGCCCACATGTTGCTGCTGCTGTCGCCTTTGTCAAATCTTTCCATCCTACATGGTCTCCTTCTGCTATTAAATCTGCTTTAATGACTACCGGTAATTAACTTATTATCTTAATTTCTTACAACATAAATAAAATTGTCTTGATTGAGAAATTAGTGAGTAAATACAAGCTATCACGGGTTCTTTTACAATTAAGTAAACTCTTTTATTGTTTAGTTTATTGCTATACGAGTATATGGCTAAATTAATCCAAAAGTTGCATCTCATTCCTTTTTTTTGTTAAACCGTGACATAGCATGGGAAATGGATCCTATCCAGAATGAAGATGCTGAATTTGCATATGGGTCTGGACATATTGATCCTGTAAAGGCTAAAGATCCAGGCCTTGTGTATGAGATCTCTATGGAAGAGTACGTCAAGTTATGGTGCAATATATCTCATGCTAGCTGTCCAGCGAAGTTGACACCTAAAGAAATCAACTACCCTTCCATGGCAGTTCAAGTTGACACGAAATCTGCATTTGTGATTTCTTTCCCTAGAACTGTGACGAATGTAGGCCAATCTAATTCAACCTATAGTTGGCGTCTCAAATTTTGACGTCTTTGTTAAGCCCAACATTCTACGTTTCAAAACATTGAACCAAAGGATATCATTTAAGGTGGTTATTAGAGGAAAAGGAATTAAGCTGCCATACACAATGGAGAAGGTGTCACTCTTGTGGACCGATGGCATTCACAAAGTCCGTAGTCCTATTGTGGTATATACCGATATTCCTATTGTAGTGTATGCCAGAAGAGACACATCTAGTGGAGAAGGGACCTTAATCTCATTAAGGTTATGTAGAACTTTTGTATTACTTTTGGCGATAGTTCTTTTGTACTAATTAAAAAGATGCTCAACTACGTGGCTACAATAATTTTTTTTTTAAACTTATTTAACTTCTTTTACTAAATCAAGGTTTTAAAAACTCTATCATGATTTATTTTATTTTATTTATAGGCTGAATTAATTTTTTGTATTTCAATACCACAAGGAAATTAATTATATATACATGCTCTTAGTGTAATTTGTTGCAAATTTCTTCAATGAATCTCAATCTATATCTATAAATACTATTAAATAATTAGTAACTATATTTTGTCAATTGTCATCCTCTCATAATATTAAATGACATGTTCTACAATTACCCTCAACAACCAATACCAAATTTACCCTGAATATTTTTCGAACATATTGTTTTCAGATTTTTATTTTATAAAAAATTAATATATATAACTTTCGATATATATTATTTTAATAAAAAAAGTTGTTAAAAATAATCATGTAACACATGTGTTAATAAACTAGTATATTAATAAAGCAAAATTATTTGTGTCACATGAGACTCTCTCCTTACACCAAAAATAAAATTTCTCGTCTTTCTCCTTAAATAACTCTATTACTTATATAATTTAATTAATGTTTTAAATACATAAAAGAATATAATTAAATATTGGGTTTATTACGAAAAAAACCAACATGTTTTCACGGTTTTGCATGTTCGTCCATCAATGTTATTTTTGTAGTTTTGTGAAATTTGACTATTAAACCTCAACTTTAATTATTAAACTGGGGTTTTAGAGACTGAAAAGCCGGGTTCTAATATTCATTTTTCACTAAACAAAAAAAAATTAACTTGAGGACTTTTATGAAAAAAATAACATTGATGAACGAAAATGCAAAAAACGTGAAAACATGTTGGTTTATTTCATAATAAACCCTTAAATATTTAATTATTGTATTTAACTTCTATAACTATGCTTAAAAAAGAATAATATTAGTAACTTAAATGTTTTTCTAAAAATATATTGAAATGGTATTTTTTAATATCTCAGTTAACTATATATATATATATATATATATATATATATATATATATATATATATATATATATATATATATATATATATATATATATATATATATATATATATATATATATATATATATATATATATATGGTCAGGTTCTATGGGGCACCTGTATGCATTGTGCACTTTGGGAACCTGTATGCACCGTTAGATCTTGAATTTTTAATGGTTCAGATTGTAGTGGCAAAAGGGTAATTAACTTGAAAATGGGTGCACGGGTGCATAACTCTCGCGCGCGGAAGGGCAAAATCGGAAGATACTTGTTTTCAGAAAATATTCTATCCGAATCTAAACAAACAGGATGCATCTTCATCCAATTTATTGGATTCGTCTTCAAACACGATGCATCTTCATCCAATTCAATTTCAAACATGATGCATTTCGACCATATTCATCCTCGTCTTTGTTCCATCATTATGCATCACCAAAATCGTGATGCATTTCGGCCATATTCATCCTCGTCTTTGTTCTATCATTATGCATCACCAAAATCGTGATGCATTTCAACATTTAAACGTGTTAATTTCGAGATGCATCTCTGAAATTTAAACGTGTTCATCAACGTCTTCAATGTGTTCATCATTGTCGTGATGCATTGCTGTTGTGCATCATGTTTGAAACAACCAATACCATATGCTCCATGAAAGAGAAAGAGAAAGAGAGATGGAGAGAGGCTAGCCATGAAAGAGAAAGGGAAAGAGAGAGAAAAAGGGATGGATTTATGGAAAGGTGGTTGATCATTTTATTTAGTTTCCTAATAAATGATAAATATTAAATTAAATCTTATTTAACAATATATTATTAAACATTCCCACAATGCCCTTAATGCACCATTTGTAAACAAGCAATGCATTTTTGGTTCCCATTTGGTTCCCGATGCATATGGTGCCCCATAGAACCTCAATCTATATATATATATATATATATATATATATATATATATATATATATATATATATATATATATATATATATATATATATATATATATATATCGTTGCAGACCTTAATTTAGTGCAGAATTATAGAACCAATCTAAACCATTGGATTATAATATAACACTAGGGATAATATGGTAATTATGCAAATTAACATTGAATTAATAATAGCCTACCAAGTGTGACTGCCTACTTTGACCATTTTTTTACTCTTTTAACATACAATGTACATGCAATGTTGCATATATGATATATTGTATTATTTCGACGTTGAATATGTGATATAAACTGTAATTTGACATTGAATGATCTCAATATAATAAAATGAATGGTCGTCTGCGTAAAAAAAATTTACGAAAAATAAAAACGTAAAATTTTTAATATATATATATATATATATATATATATATATATATATATATATATATATATATATATATATATATATATATATATATCATGACCGTTCTCGTTAAATCCATCAACTTTGACTACTAATATTGACCATTATTTTGGCTTTGTAAATATTGAATGTATATGTAGTGTTGCATATATGATATATAGTATTACATTCGATGTTGAATATACGATATAAAGTGTTTATTCGACATTAAATGATATCGTCATGAAATATTGCATCATGGTCTGGGTAATTTTTTTAAACGAAAAATAAACACGTAAAATTATTTCGAAAAAAATATATCATGACCGGTCTCGTTTTATACAGTATAAAATTCTCGTTTTTATGGTATAATTTTTTTGATATAAAAATTATTCATATTAATGTTATTTTAATTTAAAGAAAAAAAAATATTTATTTTGCTAATGTCAATCTTTTTGCTATTTCCAATCTTTTCCATATTTACACTTGGAAGAATTAAAACTAATACCATTTTTTTTTCACTAATTTCAAACTTGATGGTTTTAATCAAGACCATTAGATTAATCTAATCTATGAACGATATTGCATCTACAGTTCTACACTAAATTTAGGTTCTGCAATGATTCTATCTATATATATATACATACATACATACATACATACATACATACATACATACATACATAGATACATACATACATACATACATACATACATACATACATACATACATACATACATATATATATATATATATAGGATTGGGTTCACATGAGAACCCCTCTATTTCGTGAGAACGTGAGAACCACTCTAAAATTTGTGCATCCACTATATAAAATTGTGCAATTGATACTAAAATTAAATATTTTCGATAAATTTATGCATTTCATGTAAAATTTTACGTGTCTCATGCTATAATTTATCCAATTTATGTACGAATTGTGCACTTAAAAAAAATTGCGCATTTGATATATATATATATATATATATATATATATATATATATATATATATATATATATATATATATATAGACACACACATTTACCATATGTGCTAGGCCAATGGCCGCTTTTTTTTTTTTAATTTCAATTTTTCATAACACGCCCTTATGTTAACGTTATCTTTTATTAAACCCTTTTATTTTAATAAATTTTTGTTTACTCCTATTTTAACATTTATTATTACAATATATTATTACACACTTAATATTATGATTTTAATTATAATTATGTTTGGAGTTATGTTTAATTGTATGAAAAATACTTTGTTGTTCAAATGCATGAAGTAAGCCGATGACATTTATTCTTTCTTTTTTATTTTAAATTTATTTTTTTTCATAACACACCATTATCTTAGCGTTATCTTTTATTTAGCCCTTTTATTTTAATAAGATTTTGTTTAGTCCTATTTTAACATTTATTATTACAACATTGTATTACCCACTTAAAATTATGATTTTATTTGTATTTATGTTTGGAGTTTTCTTTTGAAACTATTATGTTATGTTTAACTGTATGAAAAAAACTTTATTATTCAAATGCACGATACAAAATTCTAATGAAATTGATTTATAATTAAAATGTAAATATTTAATGTTTAGATTTTTTTATTATTAAATATGATAATGTATAACATTGAACACTACTATTATATCGTTGACAAATTCAAATCAATGTATCAGAGTCATTACCGTTATAAATTTATTTAATTAATTTGATTGTAAAACCAGCAAATTAAATTAACGATTAAACCTAATCAATCTCATAATTTCAAATTATGGGATCGTAAAACCAACAATATTTCTCTATTACTTTTTCATTTAAGAAAAATAAAAACTAGTTGTAGTTTTGTTCGTTCGAAAAATCTTTGATGATTTTTAATTTTAATTTTAATTTTTTTGACCAAAAAACAGTAAACCATTCCAATTTTTTCAATGATTAAAACCGTAATTCCATATAAACCACAGAGACCATTTATGTAATTTAGTCTAAATTAAATTATAAAAAGAAAGTAACATGGTCCCTGAAAGTATGATATGTACATAAATGGTCCCTGAAATTCAAAGGGACAAAAATGCCCCTGAAACTAACGGCTCAAGTTAACCGCCGTTAGTTTCAGGGATCAAAATGTTACAACTTTTCGATTTTAGAGACTTGTGGTGTAATAAAATTTTTTCAGGGACCAAAACCGTAATTTCATATAAACCACAGGGACCATTTATGTAATTTGGTCTATTATTAAGTTTAAACTATAAAGAGTAATTTAGTAGAAAAATTTATGTAAATAAACTTTAAAACAAATCAATTCAAACATATTTGAGTTATTTACATATATAATTTTATATTGAAACTAAAACAAATAAATGTATGCAAAAGATTTATAAACCACAAATGAAAAAAAAAACAATAGTATTTATAAACTATAGAAAAGTCATATACAATGATATTTAATATATTGTATAAAATGTAATGAATAATTTACATTGTAATGTTAAATATATATAATAATCTATATTAAAACATAATACATTATCGGGGTCAGGGCCGGGGATTAAAATGTCTCCCATCTCCGCCCCATCCCCATTATTTTAAATCGGGGATTCCCCATCCCCATCCCCGGTCAACTCGGGGATTCCCCGGTCAAATCGAGGTCGAATTACGGGTTCCCCGTCGCGTATGAGTTTTTTTTGTCATGCCTACTTTCCGATAACAATAATTTGTTCTCAACGGGTAACCAAATTTTATTATAGAATAATACACAAGAAACTACGTTAGTTCTTGAATGATAATTTCATTTGTGTGTGTATTGCTTTCATAACGAAATCAAGTTGATAAGATTGGATAACTTTCAATTCAACTGACTAAATCGGTTGAACTTTCACTAGTTTTACAACGGTGTTCTCTTAACAACATCAAAGTCGTTAATACAACAACATTCACAAGCAACAGCTTAATCATTACAACATCAAAGTTGTTAAGATAACACACTGCCTTATCTTAACTACATCAAATTTGTTAAGACAATATTATTTACAAGCCCTAAGCAGTCTTCACAAGCCACCGCTAAGGGCTCCGCCGCTTGGACCCCACTAGTCACTAGGGGTTGATTTTGGTCAAATTTATACATGTGTGCACTTCACACCTCTAAACTCATTCTAGTTCCAACCAAAACCAATAAATTTGATCAATGAATTAGTGTAACAATAACAACTATATTTTGATTAGGATGAATGAGATCATCCTTTCTAGATTTAGGTTTCGGTTCTTTTTTGGTTTCTAGGTTTGTTTTGGAATTGAAAATACATGTTTCTACAGGGATTTTGATTCGTGGATTCATGAGATTGTGATTTCGATCTGAATTTTTAGGATGAAAAATCTCTGATCAATCGAACACATATGTGATAATTAAACAATCACCGGAAGTGGGGGTTACACAACCATCGAAGTTAGGAAGGTGAATTCATACATGAGCTCACCAAGTGTTAAATTAAAATTAAAATTATTAATAATCAAGTAATTTAAATGAATAAATTAACAAATACCTCAAAGATACTAATTTCAAGCTTCAATGGCTAAAAGTACAATTTTAAGAAAGATAAAATAGTCGATCATTATATATGTTTAACATGTATGTTATTTAATACAAATAAACAGTAAAAACAATGGTTTTGTATGTAATTTATGCAATTCGAGGATCGTTTCTATAACTTTAAACAAAACACATGGACTACTTTAAAATTTACTCTTTATTAAATATCAATGTAATTATACACGAGTTTCACACACCGCTATGTATTTGATATGACAAGCATCATACACAGCATGTACATCCGGAATTTGTTCATTGAAGTAACAATAACAATCATCCAAATGTTGTTTTAATTCATTACAACATTTTATGGTTGGTGGGATACCTGTCGATTGACGAAAAACAATCCTCGATATAACTACTGCTGCAAGTCACTTGTGGTTGCACCTTTTGAGTTAGTATCATCATAGCCATGACAATAACGAAAACACCATAAAACTTCATCCTGATACAAATAAATATCACTATCAGAATGTTATAAAATAGTGCTAGCTTTCAAGTGTTTGTGGAACTACAAATATGCCCACCCCATTATAAGATGTTATGGTTAATTATGAGATAAAACGTGCATTTAATGTATTAAATGTTGAGTAAATGCTGCATTAAAAACTTAATTCATCAACTTTTATGTATATATGTATGTATGTATATATGAATGTATTTTTTTTGAACGGCAAACTATTCTCCTTGTGCTCCTAAACTACTTCTTTACTTCCAAGAATGACTTTTTCCACCTAAATTTCAAGTTGCATCCGACAAGATTCGAACCCGTGACCTCTCACTTACATAACAACACTCTTACCATATGTATGTATGAATCTATGTAGTCAATAATATATACACATATATGTATGTATGTACACACACAGATATATATATATATATATATATATATATATATATATATATATATATATATATATATATATATATATATATATATATATATATATATATAGTTCGAGAGAGTACCACCCATTATGCAGCTAACCAAAAGGTACCACCTTTAAAAAAACTTTTTATTAAATTTTTTTTTCATAAACATGTTTCAATTAACATTATGAAGATCATATGTAAATTTCACATACATTCACTTCTCCTAGCTCCTAAAAAATGATGTGAACACACACTTATATAATTTGAATGCATGTGAACGTGCATTTATGTGATGCGTGTTTTCATTCAATTAGAGTGTTCGGATTTGCATGAAATTTACATATGATTTGTATAATGTTAATTAAAATTACATGTTCATGAAAAAAATTTCAAAAACATTACTTTTAAGGGTGGTACCTTGTGGTGCGCTGCATAATGGGTGACACTCACTTGAACCTAAATCTATATTATTTTAATGAAAACAAGTTGTTAAAAATAACAATGTAACACATGAGTTGATAAACTAGTATATTAATAAAGCAAAATTATTTGTGTCACATGACTCTCTCTCCTTACATAAAAATAAATTTAATGCAAATGTTTAATATACACATATTCAAAACTACATTAAGATAAACTAGTTTACATCATTTACAATTTCAATACAATAAAATGTTTAGTTTCATACAAAAGTTTACACATTTGAACATGTGTATATTCTTTTTTTGTATAAAATATATATAACATTTTATAATGATAAACAAGTAAATAATGTGAACTAGTAAATAAAAATGTAATTTAGAACATACAAAAGTGTTCAATTTCAACAGCATACCCGTCATTTGCCAGGTTATCTAGTGTACCTCTTGTGAATGATCATTCACGTATTATTTTTTCATAGACATATATAAGCTAATATTATTAAAAAAAAATTTATCAATAGGATCATACCTTAGATTCAAAAGATACATTTTGTGAATGGTAAAAAACATGTGAATGATGTAAATGATCATTCACACACACACACACACATGCAAAAACATTCACATGATTTTTTTCGTTCGAAAAAATTAAAATCAAAATGGCGTTTATTTCTCTCCTCCGTTTAAAAAAAAATCAAAATAAGGGCGTGTACAAGTTTTTTTCTTTCGGAAATTTATAATCAAAATGGTTCGTCGTTTCTTTCTCAGAAAAACTAAAAATACGAGTATTGCATTAAAAAAAATCAAAAATAGACATGCTTTGTCATTTTTTGTTTGAAAATACTAAAATCAGAATGTTTTTTGTTTGAAAAATTGAATATTTCATCGTTTAAAGTTTTTTTAACCATTCTGATTTTAATTAAACGACAAACCATTTCAAATTTATTTTTTTTTATCAAAAACGATGAACCGTCTTGATTTTTGTACAAAAAACGAAGAACCAGATTTTGATTTTTTTGAACAAAAAATAAACTAACCATTTCAATTTAAAATTTTTCGATCGGAAAATGAAGTATATTTCCGATTTAAATTTTTCAATAAAAAATGGCGAACCATTTTAATTTTTTTTCATACGAAAGAACCATTCCGACTTTAATCAAACGATGATAAAAAAATGACGAACTATTTTGATTTTAACTTAGTTGATTTATAAAGTGACGAATCATTCTAATTTTGATAAAAAAAACGATGAACCAATATGATTTTTTTATTTTTCAAACAAAAGAATCATCCCTAATTTAATTAAACGATGGTTAAAAAAACGAATCTTTCCAATCTTAATATTTTCGATCAAAGAATGATAAACCATTCAGAATTTAGTTTTTTGATTAAAAAGTGACGAACCATTTGTAATTTAATTTAACCATTTGATTGTTAAAGTTAATGGCAGTGAGACCATTTTTGCAAGTAAACAATAAAATTAGGTAAAAACCGTTTATGCAAAATTGAAACCACAATGACCTTATCCAAAGTTTTATGCAAACCATGAGTACTATTTCTGTAATTTACTCTAGTTTTTTTTATTTATTCACATGATAGTTTTTGTAATTTTACTTGATAAAACTCATGATAACAATTTATATTAACTTATAATGTTATTTTACACATTTTTATGTAAAAAATTATTTAATAAAATTCATCTTAGTTCGAGAGCACAACACTCATTATGCAGTACATCCGAAGGTACTATCTTTAAAAAAACTTTAATTATTTTGATCATAAATATTTTTTAATTAACATTATAAAGATGATACGTAAATTTCACATACAATTAAATCTCCTAAGTCGTTAAAAATAATGTGAATGTTCACTTACATAATTTTACATATATGTATACATTCATATTATGCGTGATTTCATTTACTTAGAAATTAGTGAATGTGCATGAAATTTACATCATTTTTTAGTGTTAATTAAACATGTTTGTGGAATTTTTTTTTGATAATAATATTTTTAAGAGTAATATTTTCTGATGCGTTGCATAATAAGTGTTACTTACTAGACTATATGTGTGTGTATATACACACGTGTGCACTTCACACCTCCAAACTCATTCTAGTTTCAACCAAAATCAATAAATTTGATCAACGAATTATTGAAACAATAACAAGTATATTTTGATTTGGATGAACGAGATCATCCTTTCTAGATTTAGGTATGGGTTCTTTTTTGGTTTCTAGGTTTGTTTTGGAATTGAAAATACATGTTTCCACATGGATTTTGATTTGTGGATTCATGAGTTTGTGATTTCGATTTTAGTTTTTAGGATGAAAAATCTCTGATCAATGGAAAAGATATGTGATCCGGTGGGGGTTACACAACCATCGAAGTTAGGAAGATGAATTGATACATGAACTCACAAAGTGTTAAATTAACATTAAAATTATTAATAATCAAGTAATTTAAATGAATAAACAAATACCTCAAAGATACTAATTTCAAGCTTCATTGGCTAAAACTTCAATTTTTAAAAAAGATAAAAGAGTCAATATATATGTTTAACATGTACGTTATTTAATACAAATAAACAATAAAAACATGCAATTCAAGGATCGTTTCTATAACTTTGATAAAAACACATGGACCACTTTAAAATTTACTCTTTATTAAATATCAATGTAATTATACACGAGTTTCACACACCGTTGTGTATTTGATATGACAAGCATCATACACAACATGTACATCCTGAATTTTTTCTACGTAGTAACAATAACAATCATCCAGATGTTGTTTTAATTCGTTACAACATTTTAAGGTTGGTGGGGTACTATTGTAGAGTGACGAATAACAATCCTGAACATCACTAGTGCTGCAAGTCACTTGTGGTTGCACCTTTTGAGTTAGTATCATCATAGCCATGACAATTACGAAAACACCATAAAACTTCATCCTGATACAAATTTATATCACTATCAGAATGTTATAAAATAGTGCTAGCTTTCAGGTGTTTGTGGAACTACAAATATGCCCACCCCATTTATAAGATGTTATGGTTAATTATGAGATAAAACGGGCATTTAATGTATTAAATGTTGAGTAAGGGGCTGTTTGTTTGCATGTTCCATCAAGTGTTTCTTATTTTAGAGAATTGTATGGATTAAATAATGCTGACTAGAGAAATAACTGAATCGATAATTATTGTTTGATTGTTTCGTTGACTAAACAGTCTGAATGAAATAAAATGACATTTTTAACCTTCCGTGTGAATTAAAAATATATTTGTTTTTTCAATTAAAATTATGGTTGAATGGAGATTTTAAATTAATAAATATAATTAGTTTGATCAAAAAATACATCAAGAATAAAACAAAATACAAATTGAGATGGTTAAAAGTTCTGTTAGCAGGTTGGTTGCTTTGATTGACAAATGAATCAGAGATACTTTGTAGCAAATGATAAGACACCATTTATGTTAACGGAACCAAACATTTTGAGACAAGATTAAGTTCTACTTTGTTGAAAAAAAAAAAAAAAAACACAAAATCAATTCACACACAGATAGTTACCAAATCTTATCAACAACTTCCACCGAAAATCGGATTACCTATCGGTCGTGGAGAGGAACGCCGGTCAGTGTAGCTTAGCTAAATGTTGGAGATGGAGCTTGCTTTGCCTAAGGGATGGAGGAGATGGACGGGCAAAGCAAAATGGAGGAGATGGATGGGCAAAAGCAGTGCAACCTTTTGTTTTACTTTTTTTTTGGGAAAGACAAAAGAGGGTATTATAGGAAACTAGAATGGGGAACATCTAAGTGCTGCATTAAAAACATAATTTAATGTATGTATGTATCCATGTGTGTTTATACCGAGAGCTTCGGCAATGCTATCAACCCCGACTAGAGCACCCAATTTTATTTCTACTCCAAATCATACAAACCAAGAGCTAGCAAGGAACTAGCAAAAATACATCTAGATCAAAAAAACGAGGAAGGAGATACAACCCATAACGACCATACTAAAAATTTACAATTCGTCCTAAACTTTAGCCACGAAAAAACGTTAACAAGAAATTATTCCTTTATCATTGAAGTCGTGACTCTCCTTTTAATGAATACCACCATGTTTCTTGCAAAACTTACTTTTTTTTTTTTAATGACAAACTATCATATTACTAAATTACTCATTTACCTTCCAAAACTTACTTTTTCCACCTAAATTTCAACTTGCCTTTAACGGGAGTCGAACCCGTGACCTCTCACTTACGTAACATCACTCTTACCATATGTATGTATGTATATATGTAGTCAATAATATATACATATATATGTATGTATGTACACACACACACACATACATACATACATACATACATACATACATACATACATACATACATACATACATACATACATACATACATACATACATACATACATACATACATACATACATATATATATATATATATATATATATATATATATATATATATATATATGTAGAGAGACACACACACACACATATATAATATATATGTAGTTGAGTTCTATTGAATCCGATATTCGACTAGAGTATTGGAGTTTCATATTAAATGTAAATGTTTATTACGATAAAATATTAAAATTTCATGCAAATGTGTAATATACACATGTTCAAAACTACATTAAGATTAACTAGTTCACATCATATATATATATATATTCAATACAATAAAATGTTTAGTTTCATGCAAAAGTTTACACAATTGAACATGTGTATATTGCTTTTTTGTATAAAATATAACATTTTATTATGATGAACAACTAAATAATGTGAACTAGTAAATAAAAAGTTAATCTAGAACATACAAAAGTGTTCAATTTCATCAGCATACCCGTCATTTGCCTGGGTATCCAGTGTACCTGTTGTGAATGATCATTCACATATTCTTTTTTCATAGAAATATATAAGCTAACATTATTTTTTATCAATAGGACCATATCTTAGATTCAAAAGATAGATTTTGTGAATGGTAAAAAAACATGTGAATGATGTAAATGATCATTTACACACACACACATGCATAAACATTCACATGATTTTTTTTCGTTCGAAAAAATTAAAATCGAAATGGTGTTTATTTCTTTGTTCCGTTCAAAAAATTCAATATAAGGATGTGTTCAAGTTTTTTTCATTCAGAAATTTATAATCAGAATGGTTCGTCGTTTCTTTCTCAAAAATACTAAAAATACGAATAGTTCATTGTTTTTTCATTAAAAAAAATCAAAAATAGACATGCTTTGTTGTTTTTTGTTTGCAAATATTAAAATCGATCAGAATGTTTTTTGTTCGAAAAATTGAATACTTCATCGTTTAAAGTTTTTTAACCATTCTCATTTTAATTAAACGACAAACCATTTCAAGTTTATTTATTTTTATAAAAAATGACGAACCATTTTGATTTTTGATTGTTTGAATGGTTAAGTTACATATGTAGTTTGAAATCTAATTCATACATATGTTGGACTTTAATTCATGTATGAGTTGGGAGGAATGTGAAAGTCCTATAAACAAGTAAAATTGGTGAAAAATACAGAAATTTAGCCATTTACTTTAGTTATCAAAAATCCTAAACAAACTACATTTAAATTCCATCGAATTCCATTACGCGAATCAAACTTTATGACCGTTTATTGTAAATAATTCTATTACATGTGAGCTCGCCTGTAATTTTAATTTTCCTTCTTACATAAAATTATAATTTTTCCAAAGACTGATACTTATCTATGTCCAGACGTTTTTAATACCCATTCTAATTTCTAAATTTGTAACATAACTTACTTTGATATCAAATGTTTTATATGAAATATTGATGATTAAACTTTATAAATATATAGTTATATTTTTAAAAAGTTTACCTGAAAAGAGAGAATAATTTCTGGTTAGTAGATGGATTCCATATCACGCAGAAAAAAGGCTGAAACTAGTAATCAACTCTTTTGTTTGTGTGTGTGTGTACACACACTTTACGTGCATCAAGTGTTTTGCCACCGATAGGAAGTAATGACATTTTTTGATTCAAAACAATTTGTTTCTATTAATTTCAGAATGGTAATTAACTTGTTTGTTAAGAAAAAAATAGTCATCCAGAAAACTAAATTTAATTTCTAAAATTTGTCATTAATGAAAATTGAAAAGCGATGTAATCATAGTTTTGAATCCAATTGTATATTATATAATTAAATAGAACACTGATATATAAATTAGTTTAATCATGTTTGCATTAGATATATACTTAGTTATCCTTATTGTTAACACAAACCATTTAAACGTAGATGAATCTAGTTGTTCATTATGACGATGAAATGATCATTATTTGAATGTCAAATAATCCATTTGAATGATCTAATAAGTGTTGTGAATAATCAAATAAATACTGTGAATGTTCAAATAATTCTTTTGGATAATCAAATAAGTGTTATGAATGATAGAGACGTCGTCATTGTAGCTCTATCGCGGCGATAGAGAAGTCGTCGTTGTAGCTCTATCGCGGCGACAAGTTGTCGCGGATTCCCATGAAAGTCGTCTCTGAAAGCTCGAAAAAAACGCGGCATTTTCACTGCGCAAAAAGTTATTAATTTCGTGCAAAAAAATTAATATATATATATATATATATATATATATATATATATATATATATATATATAGAGAGAGAGAGAGAGAGAGAGAGAGAGAGAGAGATCAATAGAAAACCAACACGCATCGGAAAACTTCGAAAAACCAATTACAATGCACCACTCGCATCCGTTAATGCATCAAAAAGGTCATGAATGGTATTTCTGGAATTGCTAATAAAAATTTTATCTAATATAATTAAAATATGTTTTATTTTTAAATTTGGTATCCTTGAATCTCTCAACCATGGTTTTGAATTTCAAAACCATTCCAAAATAATCGACCAGCAAGAGAAGGTGTCGGCCCATACCTTATAAGAAATATCCGGCAGCCGCATGCAGATCGATCGCTGATACATACCCTCGGTTTTCATTACATCGTACACTTTTTGTCTTTTCAATATCTCCATCTGTCGACATCTCACCATCACTTTGGTAGAGTCGTGAGGTAACCCTAAATGAAATAAAGATTGGGAGAATTTCATATATACCCCTCCAAAACTTCATAATATCATATATACCCAACTTAAAATTTTAATATCATAAATTTCAAAAAAAATTGGTCTTAAGCAAGGTACATCGAGTAATTCGCAAAACTAGTGGTACTCACTTGAACCCATATATATATATATATATATATATATATATATATATATATATATATATATATATATATATATATATATATATATATATATATATATATATATATAGGGGTTCAATGGAAAACCACAATGCATCTGAAAACTTGTGAAAATCGCACTGCACCACCACAAATTCATCAAATTCCCCGCGTGATGCATCAAAATCCTGCGTGAGGCATCAATTTTCCCGCATGATGCATCACCTTATTTACGATCATGCCACCGCGTTTTTCATGAAATGCACCAAATCGGACGGTATGCGTAGGTTTTCATAGTTTTTAGGTGCATAGTGGTTTTCCATTGAACTCACCCTTATATATATATATATATATAAGATCAATGGGATATCATATTAAATGAACATGTTTGATATGATAAAATATTTAATTTCATATGAAAATTGCAATATACACATGTACAAATGTACATTATTATTGATCGATTCACATTGTTTACATGTTTATTATGATAAAATATTCTGGTAAATGCAAAATAACAATATGCACATGTTAAAATGTGCAATATGTATGAACATGTGCATTATGCACTTTTGCATGAATTTAAACGTTTAAACATTTTTAACGTAACGAATATAGAAATTAAGGATGTGAATTAGTTAATCACAATGCAATTTTAAACATATGAATATTACGCTTTTGCATAAAATTTAACTTTTTATCGTAACGGAGATATATGTTCATTAACTCCGGTGCCCGAGTCTAATATGGTACTCCATGGATCTCAACCCTATATATACACACACACACACACACACACATTGAAGAAGCGAAGATTCAAGGAAACTTGTATCGTATGCATATGATTCAATTAGTATTGGTTATCCGATTCTCGAGTCTAATATTGTCTAAAAATTAATTCAAGGTGAACATTAATAATTAATTGTTCTTAATTGTAATTTTACTTACCATCGAAAACATGCATGGTGTAGTTGTTTTTCATTGTATTGGGGAATGGGGATAGGGACATCTCTGCATGGACTTGGCATATTATCTTGTTTAGGGTATGCAGTCTTTCCTGCCCTCTCTTACTATACAGAGTCCATTGTTTTAATTTGGGAAATTAAGCATCTCTAATTTTCCCACCAGCTAGCTTATATATGTGCACATGCATACACATCATCAACAGATCGATCTATGTGTCTTATGATTTTAAAGATTGTAAAATATTTTTTATTGAAAATTCAATCAAACATGAATTAATATTGGTCCATGAGTTTCTTAACAAATCTTGAATTAATGAGGATGTTTTTTCCTAAAAGTAGTAGGAATTTTGTCCAAGTAATATGCAATGTGTGTGTGTGAATATATATATATATATATATATATATATATATATATATATATATATATATATATATATATATATATATATATATATATATATATGTGTATATATATATATATGTATATATATATATATATATATATATATATATAGGGTTAGGTTCTATGGGGCACCTATGTGCATCGTGCAACTTAGGAACCCATATACACCGTTAGATCTAGAAAATGAATGGCTAAGATTACAATGGCAAAAGGGTAATAAAGATGAAATTTGTGAACGCATTATGATGCACGATTTACATATTAGATGTGCATAAGGGTATTTTCGGAAAAAATAATATATCAAGTCAACTCAAAATTAAATTTATATTGCTTGAATATTTAATTCAATAATCAAGTATTAAATGCTAATAAATTTATAAAATGCACTTCTAAAATTAAAAAATTCCAATTGAACAAAAATCTAACATGATGCTTCATCATCTTCATTGAATGTGCATCTTCGTATTTATCTTTCCCGGGTTATGCATCATCGTGTTCATATGGAGCACCAGGTTATGCATCATCGTGTTCATACTGTGCATCTTCGTATTCGTCTTCTTCACATCGTATACGTTCATAGGTTCATGAGTTCAACGTGATGCATCATTTTCATCTTCATCTCATCATCGTCTTCTCAAACTCGTCGGTCGATTGTGAGAGAGAGAGAGAGAGAGAGAGAGAGAGAGAGAGAGAGAGAGAGAGAGTGAGTGAATAATATATGGAGAATGGTTAATGAGATTGATTTAGTTTTCTATTTTAATCCTAATCTATTAATTAAAAGAATAATTAATTTTTTCAAATAAAGTATTCCAATATTACCTTTATTGCATCATTTGTAAACAAGCAATGCATTTTTGGTTCCCATTTGGTTCCCGATGCATATGGTGCCCCATAGAACCTCAATCTATATATATATATATATATATATATATATATATATAGGGGTGGGCAGCAATTTATTTTGGGGTAGGCCAAATTAATTAATAGAAATTAATACGTACAGGAAAAACCTAAAAATATAATAAAATCACTTATGGTTACATTTGTTTTTTTAAAAGTGTTAAATTATTCATATATACATATTAAGAAATAAACAAACATAAATGCAATCATATATATACTGGTATTGTCACATGTTAGAACAAAATATAAAATTTTGTTGTAAACGATAAGTTATAACTTATAAATATATCATGCTCATGTGCATTATTGAAGTAGACTATAATTATATAAATGTGATAAATTATAAACATATTAGGTTTATTTTAATATAATTTTCACAAGACATTCTATAGCAAGTATTTTTAATTTTCAAATTATATGTTTTACGATTTATATTTTGCTCAGTATAAATATTCAAGAATATATATATTTCATTATATCATCATCAAAGTAAAAAACTAAAGGTAAAATTTGAATATTTAAACCTTCTGGTTGATTAACCTAACTATAATATTAGAACTTAATTAATATAAATATTTATATATTTCTAATATTTGATATTTATCTAAAACTAAGAAATTGATATTAGTTAGACTTGAAATATATATAGTGTGTATGGAGTGGGGGGGGGGGGGGGGGGTGGCCAAGGCCCACCCTAAGCAATATGTGGCTACGCCATTGGGGGTGGGTTCATTGGAAAACCACTATGCACATGAAAACTATGGAAACCTACGCATACCGTCCGATTTGGTGCATTTCATATAAAAAGCGGTGTCATGATCGTAAATAAGGTGATGCATCACGCGGGATTTTGATGCATCACGTAGGAAATTTGATGCATCACGCAGGATTTTGATGCATCACGCGGGTAATATTATGCATTTGTGGTGGTGCAGTACGGTTTTCACAAGTTTTCAGGTGCATTGTGGTTTTCCATTGAACCTCCCTCTATATATATATATATATATATATATATATATATATATATATATATATATATATATATATATAGAGAGAGAGAGAGAGAGAGAGATTGAAGTTCAATTGAGAACTTTTATGCACCGAGGCACCTCTAGGAACTTTTGTGCACCAAAGAATCAAATAAGAGTGCACTAAAAGTATTCCTGGAATATTGAATGTGTAAAAAATTAAATATATGGAATTAATTATAATAGGTAAATTAGAATTAAATAAGGAATAAATATTCAAAAAAAAGTAACCACCTCCTCATATCTCTCTCTTTCTTTATTTCTCTCTCTCTCTCCCCACCCTATCCACCACCACCATCACCTTGGTTGTAACCACCTCTCCACTGTATCTCTTTCTTTCTCTCTCTCTCTCTCCACCGTATGCATCGAGGAACCCCGCCAACCACTACCGCCACCGCGATAATGATGAACATGATGAACATGAGATGCAACCGATGATGAACAATATGAAGAACACGATGAATGAAGATGATGATGATGAACACGTTGTTGCATTCATTGGAACAATGATGAACACTATGCATAGATGAACGATGATGATAAACGATGAATACGAAGATGATAAATGATAAATGATGAATACGAAGATGATGATTAACAGTTATGCATCACGAATTGTATAGATTTTGTATAGATAAAATCGATATGCATTACGAATTGAACGATTAATATGAAATGCATCAATATCTCCATCATTATTCTTTTTGAATTTGTGTGACTTTTGTTAAATTTGGAAGTAATCAATTGAATTTTTTTTAACATTTATTATTTAGTTATTTGTTAAAATATTAAATTTAATGAGGTATGCACAATACCCAAAATGCCCTTCCATGTTTTTTTGTAATGCACAAGATGCATAAAATTGTACAATTATTTACCCTTTTGTCGAATCTTATGAATCTTGTTGCATCCTATGCATCTTATGAATCTTATTGAATCCTATGAATTTGTCGAATCTTATGAATCTTGTTGCATCCTATGCATCTTGTGCATCTTGTTATAAAAACTACGTACTATGAACCTTTTGAATGTTCTGAATCTTAAATAGACACTTCTATGAACCTTTTGAATCATATGAATCATATTACAAACACTTGTTGATATATATGAATGATTATATGTATTTTTTTTATTTGTTCACAACGTGCACAACGAATAACTTGTTCACAATGGATCCCATCCCTATATATATATATATATATATATATATATATATATATATATGTATGTATGTATGTACGTATTTATCATGATTTCCTATATGATTAATATTATTATTTTAATTACTTCATTGTCCATAAATAACACCTCAATTGCATTACATTCTTCACACTACAACTAGCTTCCATCTCAATTCTTGATACTTGGTTATTTCTTCGTCAATAATTTTACCAAGCAGTTTTATTAACAAAGAGAGTGAATAAGTAGAAAAATGGGGATGTTGAATGTGCTCAACATATGTCTGCTTATTTCTTCAGTTTTCATTGTCTTAGCAGCCGAATTCTTTCAACAGGCTTATCTTGTTTACATTGGATCTCTTCCCGAAGAAGACGAATCCTTACCTTCATTACATCACTCTAAAATTATTAAAGAAATAACAGAACCAAGGTACACGTACCTTTGATTAAACTTTTAGATATAAAACTGTACCTTCTTGTTAATATCTTCTGTGATAACCTGCAGTTTTGCGGCGAAAGTTAGCTAGTAAGCTACTTGTTCAGTCAAATTATTTAAATTAATTTTGGGGATTTATGAATTTAGCATTGCTAAAAGCAGCCAGCCACCAAGGATGAAATAGAGAAATGTTTTTTAAGGACTATTGGTTATTTACCAAGCTAATTTATTAATCTGTATTTAGGGAGAGTTGAGATCAATAAAATTTTGAAGGAAAGGAATTATTTCTTAGAAAGCAATCTTCTGTGTTTTGAAATCTGAACTCCTGATCTACCATTACATGCATGAACTGAGGTAGATCCTAACCACCATAGAAATCTCCATAGAGCAGCTTGCTCCGGCCATGCCAGTTTAAGAATAATTAATTAAAGAACCTGCCTTGAACCTTCATCAAGCAAAACAGTTAAAACCATTTATATTTTACATTATAAACTGCAACTTTGGTAGAGTCGTGAGGTAACCCTGAATGAAATAAAGATTAAGAAGTTGTTTCCATGCGCGCAGTTAACATTTTTACAATTTTAAAAGTATTACTTTGGATACCCGGAAGTGTGTTCCGGACTAAGTTTTAAACTAGTAGATCCATGATAAAAACAATGACATGCATCAGAAGGTGCAAGATATGTTTCGACAGTATAATTAATGAGTTAATTTATAGGGTACACAAGTTTTATAATTAAGGAGGTGTATTTAAGCATATACATGCATGTGCTTGGCTAATATTGATGGTTATTGGTTGAACACCTGATGGGCAGGTTTTGATGAGATCCTCACAGTATTTCCTTGCCAAAAGCTTCGACAGCAGACAACAAGGTCGTGGGACTTTATGGGGGTTTCAGACAGAATTGAACGACACCCTGCTATTGAGAGTGACGTCATGATAATCGGAGTCATTCATCGATAGTGGCATATGGCCAGAGCTTTAACGACGAAGGCCTTGGTCCCGTTCCCCGAAAGTGGAAAGGAGGATGTCACGGTGGAAAGAATTTTATAAGTATGTAAATATTAAAAGTTTACTAATAAAGAGAGAGTAGTTTTCAATTTTATTTTTTTATCAATATTTTTTTATTTTTGATCGATTTACACGTTTATTGTTATTAAAAAAAGCATTTTTATGTGTATTGTGCTTTAACTAATTAACTATATGAGATTCTGTGCATGAAAACAAGAGTTAAAAATTATTTTCATCAGCAAAAAAAATAAAATTATTATTTTAATTTAGCGTTTATGCATCAACAAAAATTTTTTAAAAAAAAATAACAATAAATATTAACAATTATTAAAAGTAAAAAAGTTGAGGAAAAAAATAAAATTTTAAATTGGTTCTGTGTTTCCCTATTTAAAAATACAAAGTACTATGTGTGTATTTGTGAACACACGAGATTCGTATGTAAATATGCTGCAAAAATGAAGTTTTTATTAAAAAAAAAAATCATATTTGAAGCTACAAATAATATAACACTATTTGTAAAAAAAAATTACGCACATTCACACCTTTTAGCATCTCAAAAGTCATGTGAACGTGAAGAATTTAATGTGAACATGCTTAATCTGAACATACATTTACAACCGTGACGTTCATGTGAACATGCAAGTTTCACATAGTTATATATATTTAAGATCAATGGGATACCATATCAAGTGAACATGTTTAATATGATAAAATGTTTAATTTCATATGAAAATTGCAATATACACATGTTCAAATGTACATTATTATTGATCGATTCGCATTGTTTACATGTTTATTATGATAAAATAATATGGTAAATGCAAAATAACAATATGCACATGTTCAAAGGTGCAATATGTATGAACATGTGCATGTTGCACTTTTGCATTAAATTAAACGTTTAAACATTTTTAACGTAACGAATATAGAAAGGATGTGAATTAGTTAATCATAATGCAATTTTGAACATATGAATATTACGCTTTTGCATAAAATTTAACTTTTTATCGTAACGAACATGTTCATTAACTCCGGTGCCCGAGTCTAATACGGTACTCCATGTATCTCAACCCTATATATATATACACACACACATTGAAGAAGCGAAGATTCAAGGAAATTTATATCGTATGCATATGATTCAATTAGTATTGGTTATCCGATTCTCGAGTCTAATATTGTCTTGTAAAAATTAATTCAAGGTGAACATTAATAATTAATTGTTCTTAATTGTAATTTTACTTACCATCGAAAACATGCATGGTGTAGTTGTTTTTCATTGTATTGGGGAATGGGGATAGGGACATCTCTGCATGGACTTGGCATATTATCTTGTTTAGGGTATGCAGTCTTTCCTGCCCTCTCTTACTATACAGAGTCCATTGTTTTAATTTGGGAAATTAAGCATCTCTAATTTTCCCACCAGCTAGCTTATATATGTGCACATGCATACGTACACATCATCAACAGATCGATCTATGTGTCTTATGTTTTTAAAGATTGTAAAATATTTTAATTTAAAATTCGATCAAACATGAATTAATATTGGTCCATGAGTTTCATAACAAATCTTGAATTAATGAGGATGTTTTTTCCTAAAAGTAGTAGGAATTTTGTCCAAGTAGTTCATGAATTATATAGTAGAATGGACGAAAATGATCGATCACATGCATATGCAATGTGTGTGTGTGTGGGTATATATATATATATATATATATATATATATATATATATATATATATATATATATATATATATATATATATATATATATATATATATATATATATATATATATATATATATATGTATATATATGTATATATATTATCATTTTAATTATTTCATTGTCTATAAATAACACCTCAATTGCATTACATTCTTCACACTACAACTAGCTTCCATCTCAATTCTTGATACTTGGTTATTTCTTCGTCAATAATTTTACCAAGCAGTTTTATTAACAAAGAGAGTGAATAAGTAGAAAAATGGGGATGTTGAATGTGCTCAACATATGTCTGCTTATTTCTTCCGTTTTCATTGTCTTAGCAGCCGAATTCTTTCAACAGGTTTATCTTGTTTACATGGGATCTCTTCCTGAAGAAGAC
>JAANYP010008148.1:0-11281 GCA_020465985.1 Centrapalus pauciflorus
CATGTTCACTTTTACAATTTATGTAAATACGTATCATGCTTACTGCTTACTTGACTGTTTATATACTTGCCATTGCATATTGCATCATCTGACCGGACCGAATGTGAGATCTCCATTCACAGGAGGGAATTCTGCAGATTCCTTTCCTATCTGACTTGTTTCCATACACTTCCCGTAGGGTTTCGGCCTTACATATGGGAATACTGACCGGGTTGTCTCCCAACCTAATTACCGTCTCTGACGTGTTGACCGACAGGATCTGATAGTATGTTATATATGTCTGTGGTATTTAGTGGAACTCTGTTAACTCACTAAGCTTTGTTAGCTTACTCTGTCATGACATCTCTTTTTCAGGAAAAGCTGATAAAGGCAAGACCATAGCAGGTAGTTCGTCCCAGGCTAAGTGAATCTGGACTTGGATGAATAGCAGACCTTTGGACTTTTGTTGATGCCTATTTTGTAAAGACAATGCGGTCTCGGGTAGCTTGTTCAGTCTTCCGCACTCTGATTGAAGATTTTAGAAGCTAGTTAGACCACCATTTGATCTTTAAAACATTGTTGTATTTAAGTATTTCACTGATGGGCCTGTGGTATCAAACAATCAGTATTATTTATGAAATGAAATATTATGACGTGTACTGTTTGTGGAAAATTGGATGTTACAAGTTGGTATCAGAGCAGCAGTTTAATCATCGGATTGGCCACCCGATACTTAAACTACTGGTATGATATGGACTATGTGACTCTGAATTCCCGAACAAGTCACCGAGGCCTAGGGTAACCTAATTAGTAAAGGACTACCCGCACAACTTGACCTAAGATAGGCAAATGATGACTGATAGGATGGGGAAGGGACTGACTGCTTGATACTGACTTGACTTTGACTTGACTTTGACTTGACTCTGTGCCAGCCTGACTGACTGCCTTCATATCTATAACCTAGATATGATTATCTGACGTAGGTATTTTAACTCGAACTATGCTTAATTGAATCAGGAAATAATGGTTATTTCCTTTATATTTTCAGCCAATGGCTGATAAGAATCCTAATGTTGCTGCTACCTCGACTGTTGGTAAAGCTGCTGATGCTGCAGCTGATCAACACCAAGAATCTGTTCATGTAGATGATTTAGGCACTGCCCCTGAAAATACTGCTAATGACTCAAGCAGTACTGCTGCGCTTGTGCCTCCCCAGCAGGCTCAATTATTTGATCTCATTCACAAGCTGAATGATGAAAATCGTAGACAAATTCAGCTGATGATGGATAGGAATCGACTGCAGACTGATATGTCGGTTGAGGACCGATTTAAGGAAATTAAGGACTTGCTGACTAAGGGTAAAGTGGTTGTGCAAACTGACGAAGAAATCCAGCGTGAAATTGACTTTAAGCGCCGTGAAGAAAAACTTAGGTTGCGAGAACTTAGGTTACGGGAGTTAGAATTGAAGTATAGTGAAGAAATGTTAGCAAAACCCAAGAAGAATCGAAAAAGGAAACCTAGGCATGAGCCCTCTGAGGGACGTCAAAGGGATCTTTTTGTGAATTCTTGCAGACCGGGAAGTGATATGGAAGTAGTTGAAGTTGCTAAGGTAGGAGAACTTGAAATCTATCCGGAGCGAGCGACTCTTTTTATTGCCAAGTCTAGCAAGAAAGAAAAATCTGAAAAATCGGAAAGGGGGAGTGAAAGTTTAAGGCAGGGAGATAAGCAGCCTTTTAAAAAGGCTAAATCTTATGCTGTGATCGCTACGTCAAGATCTGCTTGTCCTCGCTGAAGTCAAATTCATAAAGGAAAATGTGATCCGGAGTTCGTGAGGTGCTACTGTTGTAGGCAGAAAGGTCATGACAGGTCAGAATGTCCCAAGCGCAATGAGGCTTGTCGTAACTGCATCACGTTCGGGCATCATGCTAAAGACTGTACTCGGCTGCGATTTGTTCCACCGCCTGCATTTTCACCTCGGCAATCGTTCAAGGGTTCTTCTGCTCCGAGGAATCAACCAAGATCTTTCCAGATGACAGCCAATGAGGCAAAAGAGACTGCTAATGTCGTCATAGGTACATTCCTTGTTGACTCTATGCCTGCTCTAATCTGTCATATGTGTCTGAAAAGTTTGCTAAACTGTTTGATTTTGCCCCAATAATGCCATCTGTACCGTTAAATATAGAAACTGCGAGCCCGAGTTTTGTGACCAAAAGTAGAATCTTTCGTTCCTGTAAGTTAGTGATTGATGACCTCTCTTTAGACTTTGACCTGATACCGATGTGGTTTAGAGAATAAGATATTATTATAGGAATGGACAGGCTCATGACGATTGATGCTGAAATCCTTTGTGCCAAAAGGATGATTAGAATTAGAACCCCCGAAGGAAGTGAACGTTATGTTTATGACGATAGAAGGACTCGAGATTTAGGTCTCATTTCGTGCCCGTCACGGCCATTTTGAGTTTCTAGCAATACCGTTCGGTCTCACCAATGCCCCGGCCGCAATTGTGGACCTTATGAATAGAGTATGTAGGCCAATGCTGGACAAATTAGTGATAGTCTTTATGGATGACATTTTGATTTACTTTAAGTCTGAATTTGACCGTGCGAAGCTGACCCTTGATAATCATGGACTTTATGACGAAGTTGCCCTGGACTAAACGGAATCTTGACTCTATAAGTGTAATAGTGGACCGACTTATTAAGTCAACTAAATTCCTACTCATACGTGAAGATGATCGTTTTGAAAAGTTAGCTGAATTGTACGTAAAGGAAATCGTGACTAGACATGGTGTATAGTATCTGACCGTGACAGCAGATTTACTTCTCGTTTGTGGAGTTTGCTTATAACAATAATTATCACTCGACTATTAGTATACCCCCATATCAGCTTTTGTACGGACGTCGATGCCAAAGTCCAACCTTTGGAGGGAAACAGGTGAACGGCCGATCTCTAGACCAGCAATTCTGCAAGAAGCCCATGACCAACTATAGTTGATTTGCAGCGGATTCAGACTTTTCAAGACAGACAAAATAAGTATCATGATAAAAGACGGGAACCAAACGAGTTTGAAGTTAGAAATAAACTGTTGCCGGAGGTTAAGAAAAAGAGGGAATAGTAAGGTTCGGCAAACGGGGGAAGTTGAGCCCTTGATTGGTGGGTCCTTTTGATATTCTCGAGCGTTTAGGATTGCAAGCCTACAGATTAAAGCTGCCTGCTGAAATGACCGGGATTCATGATGTGTTTCATGTGAGTAATCTTCGAAAGTGTCTACCTGACGCTGAAGCCGTGATTCCTTGGAAAGGAGTGCAATTAGACGAGCAGTTGCGGTACGAAGAAGAGCCTGAGCGTATAATCGACCATAAAGTTTCGAAATTTCGTAGCAAAGAAAACCCTATGGTGTTAGTTCATTGGAAATATCATAAGGGATCTGTGCAACTTGGAATCGAGAAGACGAGATTAGACAGAAGTATCCGGAGTTATTCCTGTCTTAGTCGATTCCGAGGACGGAATCAATTTAACGGGGGAAGATTGTAACAGCCCGTAATTTATTAAAAGATTGTAACGGCCCGAATTTTATTAATTATATATATTCAGCATCGGACTTTGGATAATAAAACAAATTTTATCGGATTATTAGTAAATTAGCTGATAATGTGAATCTGAAATAATTAATTATATTAAGTTATAATTAATTATGATGAGTTACCCAAAAATTTAGTTGAAATTAAGATAATAATTAAAATTCAGCTAAATGATAATTTAATGTCTGAAAATAGCGAAACTGACTAAATGAGTTAAAATTTACTAAAAGACAATCGTTGCAGATCTAGACCTTCTTTGCTAATATTTGTATCTGAAATGCAACTCGGAGCAATTGGGAATAAAGTTGGACAATTACGGAAAATTCAGTAGAATATCTGATTTTCCCTATTTCCCTATAAATAGGAGTTATACTCCTCACTTTTAAAGTTTAGAAAGTTTACCCTCCTCCCTCTCTCTACACTCTCCTCCTTCTCTCTAGCTTTTCTTGAAATCGAACCGTTGGATTCTCGTGTTACTTATGCCATTGGATAGAGATCGTCGAGTTCTTCACGAATCTACAATTTCTTGTCTGATTTTGTCCGGATTTGAGGGATTTGAGGTAAGATCGACTCTATTTCTGACTTTTGGTTCGAGTTTGAAAGAGCATTTTTCGAGTCTGCTCAATTTTCCTTCATTTGAAGCTGATTTACGCCCGTTTAGGACCTGTTCTTGCTTGGAAATCATCCCTAGTTGAAGATTATAGCTTGGACGAAGGTTAGTAACTATTTCTCCCTCACTTTTTGTCTAAATTCGTAGTTAAAATCTGGAAAGTTGATGAACATGCAAGATCAGATTCGAGACATTCATATGGGTGTTGAATTCGAATCTAATCTAGTAGACTCGAATTATACATGTTCGAATCTAGTTGCCATTCGAGTCTAAGCCTGAGTTCGAGTCTAATGATCCCTTAGAATCTAATATAGCCCTTCGAATCTAGTTGCCCTTCGAATCTAAGTCTTATGTTCGAGTCTAGCATGTATTCGAATCTAAGTCTTATGTTCGAGTCTAGCATGTATTCGAATCTAAGTCTTATGTTCGAATCTAGCATGTATTCGAATCTAAGTCTTATGTTCGAGTCTAGCATGTATTCGAATCTATGGCTATGGTTCGAGTCTAGCATTCCTAATTCGAATCTGGTTGTTGTTGTTCCAAGACTAAGGTTAATTCCTAAATCAGACTAGGTGATTAAACAACCTATTGTATTAAAGGTATCACTTAATATTGAATGGACTCTTAGTGAATGAATGTCATGATTCACCTAGTTAGTAATATGATTGGCCTCGTTGCAAGGCCACATATATGTGTAATTGGGTATCATATTGATCTGTTAAGAATAAGACTCACTTTGGGATAATAGGTACTACCTCAGACTCGACAGTTAAAAATTGACAAAAACCTGAGCATGAAACTAGGGTTATTTAGATTATGGTTTAGACTTGACATTAATATGCCAGACTTGAAACTGAAATGCAGGAACCCGTCGTTTGACAGAGTAAACTGAACTGCTTAACTCGTTAAGCACTATCTGACTACGGACTGGACTACTGTGAGTGACAGATTTCATTAATTACTTACATATATTTCGATACTTATTGGTGAATGTATTGACGGTATGGAAACTACTGATTGATTGCTGCATAATTCTTTAATACTATATTGTATCATAGAAACGCATGTTGCCTTTACTGAACTAGACACTAGAAATGACTTGATTGCATGTTCACTTTTACAATTTATGTAAATACGTATCATGCTTACTGCTTACTTGACTGTTTATATACTTGCCATTGCATATTGCATCATCTGACCGGACCGAATGTGAGATCTCCATTCACAGGAGGGAATTCTGCAGATTCCTTTCCTATCTGACTTGTTTCCATACACTTCCCGTAGGGTTTCGGCCTTACATATGGGAATACTGACCGGGTTGTCTCCCAACCTAATTACCGTCTCTGACGTGTTGACCGACAGGATCTGATAGTATGATATATATGTCTGTGGTATTTAGTGGAACTCTGTTAACTCACTAAGCTTTGTTAGCTTACTCTGTCATGACATCTCTTTTTCAGGAAAAGCTGATAAAGGCAAGACCATAGCAGGTAGTTCGTCCCAGGCTAAGTGAATCTGGACTTGGATGAATAGCAGACCTTTGGACTTTTGATGATGCCTATTTTGTAAAGACAATGCGGTCTCGGGTAGCTTGTTCAGTCTTCCGCACTCTGATTGAAGATTTTAGAAGCTAGTTAGACCACCATTTGATCTTTAAAACATTGTTGTATTTAAGTATTTCACTGATGGGCCTGTGGTATCAAACAATCAGTATTATTTATGAAATGAAATATTATGACGTGTACTGTTTGTGGAAAATTGGATGTTACATTTCGGTACTTATTGGTGATTGTTGCTGACTTGTATGGAAACATCTGATGTTGCCTGTTCGTTGATTACTTAATTGTATGTTAGGAACGTATGATAGACACTGCTGAAACTAGACAACTGCTGCTACATGTTATGAATTACTTGCATTGTTCAGGACCGCTGTGAGTGACAGATTGCGATACTTACTTGCATATGTTTCGTTACTTATTGGTGATTGATACTGACTTGTATGGAAACATCTGCTGCTGCTTGTTCCTTGATAACTTAATTGTATGTTAGGAACGTATGATAGACACTGCTGAAACTGGACAACTGCTGTTGCATGTTCCTTGATTACTAGCATTGCTCAGGATCGCTGTGAGTGACAGATTGCATTACTTACTTGCATATGTTTCGGTACTTATTAGTGATTGTTACTGACTTATATGGAAACATCTGCTGCTGCTTGTTCCTTTATTACTTAATTGTATGTTAGAAACGTATAATAGACACTGCTGAAACTGGACTACTGCTGTTTCATGTTACTTGGTTACTTGCATTGCTCAGGACCGCTGTGAGTGACAGATTGCGTTACTTACTTGCATATGTTTCTGTACTTATTGGTGATTGTTACTGACTTGTATGGAAACATCTGATGCTGCCTGTTCCTTGATTACTTTATTGTATGTTAGGAACGTATGATAGACATTGCTGAAACTGGACAACTGCTGTTACATGTTCCTTGATTAGTTGCATTATTCAGGACCGCTGTAAGGGACAGATTGCATTACTTACTTGCATATGTTTCGATACTTATTGGAGATTGAAACTGACATGTATGGAAACATCTGCTGCTGCTTGTTCCTTGATAACTTAATTGTATGTTAGGGACGTATGATAGACACTGCTGAAACTGGAAAACTGCTGTTGCATGTTCCTTGATTACTTGCACTGCTCAGGACCGCTGTGAGTGACAGATTGCATTACTTAATTGCATATGTTTCGGTACTTATTGGTGATTGTTACTGACTTGTATGGAAACATCTGATGTTGCCTGTTCGTTGATTACTTAATTGTATGTTAGGAACGTATGATAGACACTGCTGAAACTGGAAAACGACTGATGTATGTTCCATGACTACTTGCATTGCTCTGGACCGCTGTGAGTGACCGATTGCATTACTTACTTGCATATGTTTCGGTACTTATTGGTGATTGTTACTGGCTTGTATGGAAATATCTGATGCTGCCTGTTCCTTGATTACTTAATTGTATGTTAGGAACGTATGATAGACACTGTTGAAACTAGACAAATGCTGCTACATGTTATGAATTACATGGATTGTTCAAGACCGCTGTGAGTGACAGATTGCATTACTTACTTGCATATGTTTCGGTACTTATTGGTGATTGATACTGACTTGTATGGAAACATCTGCTGCTGCTTGTTCCTTGTTAACTTAATTGTATGTTGGGACGTATGATAGACACTGCTGAAACTGGACAACTACTGTTGCATGTTCCTTGATTACTTGCATTGCTCAGGACCGCTGTGAGTGACAGATTGCATTACTTAATAGCATATGTTTCGGTACTTATTGGTGATTGTTACGGACTTGTATGGAAATCTCTGATGCTGCCTGTTCGTTGATTACTTAATTGTATGTAAGGAACGTATAATAGACACTGCTGATACTGGAAAACGACTTCTGTATGTTCCATGACTACTTGCATTGCTCTGGACCGCTGCGAGTGACCGATTGCATTACTTACTTGCATATGTTTCGGTACTTATTGGTGATTGTTATTGACTTGTATGGAAACATCTGATGCTGCTTGTTCCTTGATTACTTAATTGTATATTAGGAACGTATGATAGACACTGCTGAAACTAGACAACTGCTGCTACATGTTATGAATTACTTGCATTGTTCAGGACCGCTGTGAGTGACAGATTGCATTACTTACTTGCATATGTTTCGGTACTTATTAGTGATTGATACTGACTTCTTTGGAAACATCTGCTGCTGCTTGTTCCTTGATAACTTAATTGTATGTTAGGAACGTATGATAGACACTGTTGAAACTGGACAACTGCGGTTGCATGTTCCTTGATTACTAGCATTGCTCAGGATCGCTGTGAGTGACAGATTACATTACTTACTTGCATATGTTTCGGTACTTATTAGTGATTGTTACTGACTTATATGGAAACACCTGCTGCTGCTTGTTCCTTTATTACTTAATTGTATGTTAGAAACGTATGATAGACACTGCTGAAACTGGACTACTGCTGTTTTATGTTACTTGGTTACTTGCATTGCTCAGGACCGTTGTGAGTTACAGATTGCATTACTTAATTGCATATGTTTCGGTACTTATTGGTGATTGTTACTGACTTGTATGGAAACATCTGATGTTGTGTAACAGCCCGTAATTTATTAAATATAAATTACAGCATCAGACTTTTGATAATAAAGCAATTTTATCCAAATATTAGTAATTAACTGAAAACATGAATCTTAAATAGTTAATTATATTAAGTTATAATTAATTATGAAAAGTTGCCCAAAATTAGCTGAAATAAAATTAATAATTAAAATTCAGCTAAATGACAAATTAAAGACTGAAAGTGACGAAACGGACTAAAATGAATAAAAATGTGACTAAAAGACAAATATGCAAATCGGATTGTTGGGAAATAAAGTTGGTCAATTCCGGAAAATTCAGTAGAAAATCTGATTTTTCCCTATTTTCCCTATAAATATGACCTCCCCTCCTCATTTCTTAGGTTTGGAAATCTAAGAAACTCTCTCCTCCTTCTCTCTCTAAGTTGCATCTTCTCTCTAGCTTTTCTACTAATCGAACCGTCGGATTCTCGTGATTCATACGCCATCGGATAGAGATCGTCGAGCTCTTCACGAATTTACCATTGCATGTTTGATTTCGTTCAGATTTGAGGTAAGATCGACCATTTTTCTGACTTTTGGTTCGGTTTTGAATGAGCATTTTCGAGTTTGCTCATTTTTCCTTCATTTGAAGCTGATTTGCCCCCGTTTAGGACCTGTTCTTGCTTGGAAATCATCCATAGTCGAAGGCTATAGCTTGGACGAAGGTTAGTAACCATTTCTCTATCATTTATGCTCATATTTAGTTGTTAGAACCTGGAAAACCGATGAACAAGATGATCAGATTCGAGAGATTCATGCTTAGACTCGAATTGTGTGTGTGTCTCGAATCTAATCACCTAGATTCGAGGGTGTGTATGTTCGAATCTATGTGTTCGAGTCTATATAGGTTCGAATCTAGGTAGGTGCTTCGAGTCTAAGTCCTGATTTCGAATCTATATGCATGTTTCGAGTCTATGGGTATGGTTTCAAGGTGATGTGAATTTCGATCTATTAATTAGATTCGAATATAGGTAGTTTCGAATCTATCTCCTTATGTCTCGAATGTATGCATTCGAATCTAGCTATGTATGCATTCGAATCTATAGATTCGAAATAGGGTGGTTCGAATCTAACTCCCTAAATTCGAATCTGAGTTTGTTCCTAGCCAAAGTTAAATTCCTAAAATCAGATTAAGTTGTTAAACAACCTATTGTAATCAAAAGTATAATATGATTATGATAAAACTCACAAGTTCAAGTTGCATATCTATTTCATGCACAAATGAATTATCAGACTCTGTACGAACCCTTAAAATGTGTATGAGCTGTTCAACTTGCTAAGTAATACGATTGGCTTTGTTTCAAGGCCTCACATCTGTAATTAGATGATTCGTATTAATCTGATAAAAATAGATTCACCTTGGGACGATAGGAACTACCCCAGACTCGACAGCCAGAATTGATAATAAACTAAATATATAACTAGGGTTATATAGATTATGACTCAGACTTGACATTAATATGCCAGACTTGAAACTGAACTGCAGGAAACCACCGATTTGACAGAGTAAACCGAACAGCTTAACTCGTTAAGCATTATCTGACTTCGGACCACTGTGAGTGACAGATTTCATTAAATACTTACATATATTTCGATACTTATTGGTGAATGTAGTGACTGTATGGGAACTTCTGATTGATTGCTGCATGTTTCTTAATACTATATTGTATCATAGAAACGTATTTTGACATTACTGAGTTAGACATTTGAATTGCCTTGATTGCATGTTCACTTTTACATTTTATGTAAATACGTATCATGCTTACTGCTTACTTGACTGTTTATATACTTGCCGTTGCATATTGCATTATCCGACAGGACCGAATGTGAGATCTCCATTCACAGGAGGGAATTCTGCAGATTCCTTTCCTATCTGACTTGTTTCCATACACTTCCCGTAGGGCTTCGGCCTTACACATGGGAATACTGACTGGGTTGTCTCCCAACCTATTTGCCGTCTCTGACGTATTGCCAACAGGATCTGATAGTATGTTATATGTGTGTGGTAACTAATGGAACTCTGTTTACTCACTAAGCTTTGTTAGCTTACTCTGTCATGACAATTCTTTTTCAGGAAAAGCTGATAAAGGCAAGATCATAGCTGGTAGTTCGTCCCAGGCTAAGTGAATCTGGATTTTGATGAATAGCAGACCTTTGGACTTTTGATGATGCCTATTTTGTAAAGATGATGCGGTCTCGGGTAGCTTGTTCAGTCTTCCGCACTCTGATTGAAGATTTAGAAGCTAGTTTAGACCACCATTTGATCTTTAATCTATTGTTGTAATTAAGTATTCATGCTGATGGGCCTGTGGTATCAAACAGTTAGTAATATTTATTAATTAATAAAATGAAATATTATGACGTGTACTGTTTGTGGAAACTTGGATGTTACAAAGTTGGTATCAGAGCAGCAGTTTAATCATCGGATTGGCCACCCGATACTTAAACTACTGGTATGATATGGACTATGTGACTCTGAATTCCCGAACAAGTCACCGAGGCCTAGGGTAACCTAATTAGTAAAGGACTACCCACACAACTTGACCTAAGATAGGCAAATGATGACTGATAGGATGGGGGAGGGATTGACTGCTTGATACTGACTTGACTTTGACTTGACTTTGTAAGTATGATTAACTGCCTTCATATCTATGATTTTAGATATGATTATCTGACGTAGGAATTATGACTCGAACTGTGCTTATTTGAATCAAGAAATAATAACTATTTCCTTTATATTTTCAGCCAATGGCTGATAAGAATCCGACTGTTGCCGGTTCCTCAAGGGTTGATAAAGCTGCTGATGCTGCAGCTGATCAAAACAAAGAATCTGTTCACGTAGAGGACTTAGGCACTGACCCTGAGAATACTGCTAATGACTCAAGCAGTACTGCCACCCCTGTGCCTCC
>JAANYP010008150.1:0-16792 GCA_020465985.1 Centrapalus pauciflorus
GTTAACCATGATGAACACCGTTACTAAATTACAATGTCCTTAGAAGAATGAATGAGACGTAGAGGCTTGAACCTGATACACACTTCTGGATTGGCATCGGCTTGCTGCTATATACCCAAATAAAGTGTTCAAATTTGCTTTTTAGTTTGTCCCAAAATAAATGTTCGCTCTTATAAATAGCTGGATATTATTTATAGGATTCCAAACTTTTTAAAAGTAATTAATAAGCCATGCTAAAAAGTCAATCGGTTGATCAAAAACTATAATCAACCATATTAAGCGCAGTGTAACCTTGGGGCAGATGGGAGTTGAAGGTATGGAAGAAGTATCATGTCACACTTTTGTTATGGTGAACACCTTCCAACATGCTTTGAATTGCAAGATCTCTTGTTCACTTGTAGTTTAGACTTTCAAATGGTTATTCTCATAGTTGCTGCCCAATATTCGACAATATGGAAAGAAAAATGTTGTTTTTATTGCTTGCATCATTACAAAGTCAAACATATGTTTACAAAAAGGTGAAGTATAGAATGCAGATTTAATCTGCATATGAAGTTATGAACACAGAACACAAAAAACTAAACAGATTAACAAGGTTAGGAAACTACGAAGACTAATTAGTTTGAAAAAAAAAAACCAGAAACAAAGGGGAGATTTGGTGAAACAGGATCAAATTGGTATCCTTCCACCCTCTACAATGGGGAAGATTTTAATTTATCAAAAGTACAGGGCGAGCTTTCATTCTTCAACTAGTAAGCATTGTGTCCCCTCAATTGGCCATTTTCATCGGGTTTCCATACATCTTTTTAATTGTTTCTCATGAAATAAAAGTTGTTATCAAGATTCAATTATTGTTACCTTTTCAGCTTTTTATCTTTTGCCTAATCTAATCTTTTTAAAAAGGCCAAAAGTCACGTGCCACGATACTTGTTAGAGAAGATTTTAACATATTCAAACAAGACCGACTACTCCTGTTATAGAATCACTATTCGATACAAAACATGAGACGAAAGTAATCAAAAAGTCTTTTATGTTCAAACAGAGTAAAAGATAGACATCCTATTAACATAATAAGCAACTACATCAGTCTTGACCTCTACTAATTCACAATAACCACTTCTCCCTCCCTACATATCAGTAAGTTAAGCTTTTCCATAAACTAGCTATTCCTACACACAAGCCCAGAACCACTAGCAACTTTGGCATATGCGCAGCCGCAGTCACTGCACTTACTGCTCTCGACAACAACGAAGGCTCCTTCTCATGGATTCCTAGAGACAACCCAACTTTTGGCTTCACATCTGAACACAAAGGTTCATTGAATTCTCCATCAGTTGTCGAAACAGCATCACTAGCAGTTGGGCTATGCTCCTCAGCGTCTTCCTTGTGCTGTTCCTGTAAATTGCCAGTTTAAAATCAACAATTCTAAAGAAATGGAACTTTGTTTTTTGCTAGGAAAAGTGGAATTAAAACCAACCTCAGCTATAGGTTTTCCGTCTTTTTCATTAGTGCTAAGATTGCTTTGAATGCCATGGGTAACCTGATTGACTTGTAGTTTCATCTGTAACCGGATTCTCCTTGGTGCAGTTCCTTGGTTATTAGAGCTCTGGCCATTAGCAACCACCTGCCTTCCACGACTCCTTATTTTGATGCCTGTGCCAGAATTATTGTCACCATCAGATGCCAATGCAAAGTTGCTGCTACAGCTGCTGCAAGGATTTTCCTGGATCACCGTGCTACTTGATTGATCTTTGGGAGGAATATGGGAGATGACACTTCGTTCACTAATAGGTCCTTGGAGGACAATACTTTCACCAATCGCATTCTTAAAAGCTTCAGGCTGAGATGAGTAAGCAGGTCCAGCCTACAAAAAACACAAGATAGCAGCACCACATGAATTAACAATAAACTTTTAAATCCGTGTCTTGGGTGCATGAATGTACCTGTAACTGGATGACTTCACCGTCCGACTCACTGCTATATTCATTCTCCTTAACATGAACTTCGGGCATGGAAGCTTGAGCAATTGAATCCTCCTTGTAACCAGAATCCTCAAAAGAAAACTGATCAGATTCAATCAGCAGGACATCATTGATGAACTCCATACCATTCGTCCCATACTGATTCTGCATTCCATAACTTTCGTTGCTAGAGTTTACGATTCCATAGTTACCCAAATATGAAGATCCAAGCTCTAACTGCATCTGAGAATGCAGAGGAGAGAAGATCTTTGAATCGAAATGCTCTGGTGAAAGATCCCAAAAATTTTGCAGAGCCTCTTCCAACTCCTGATCCGGCTACAAATAGAAATTTACAACCTATTACATGATCATCCACTATAAATAATACACACACACACACACACAACATTTATAGATGTAATTCATGCTCATACCATCAATTTTGAATGATCCATGTCAAGGCTAGTGATCTGATCATCAAGAGAAGCCAGACGGTCATCTATTCGCTCAGAATTTTCTACTTTGAAACTTTCATGACTTAAAGGTTGCATACTAGGTTGAGCAGTCAAAACTGGAGTCACGGGCTCGGATGGAAGATCCGCACTAGAAGATTTTACAACTGAAGGAGGAGAGGCAACACACCGATCAACATCAGCACAGTCTAAACTTTCTGCATTTTCGTCCTTCCCGTCATACTTCTTAAATAAACGACAGAGCACATAAGGACTCTGCAGGATGCATACAAAACAAGGGTAAATAAACATTATAAATGCGGATTCTGTGACGTAAACTATTGTTTTAGGACAAGAATTTTCTAGTAAACAAAAAAACCAAATTCTAAACATTCTCAGCAAGACGTGATCTGCGAATCTGAAACAAAATCCACTGATCAAACAAAGACAAAACCCAAAAAAAAAAAAACCACAAACATTAGCAGCAAGATTCCTTGTTGTAACCAGTAGCCAAAATTATGGAGTCAAGCAACTAGCAAGCCAAAATGAGTGGTGCACACCCTACATGAAATATATTAGTGAGAATCACAATATATTTCCAAAGAATCCGAATAAAGGAATCAACTAAAATGATTGTTCAAGCAGCCAGAATCTAATTTCCAAAGAAAGGATGAAAAAAATATTATTGAGAGTCACACCTTTGAGTCCTATCAATTATTAATATTATCATTATTGCTATAGCACAAGGAATATCAGAGAATCTTTAGACAACCTAACAAACACCCAATTCAAGCGGTCAGAAAATACACCGAACATGTATATGTTTTAGAATCAAAGTCCCAAAGAATTCACAAACCTGTCCAGGATGGGTACCATCGAGTTCTTTTTCGGTAGCACAGTACTCATGGATGACCCAATGAGTTCTTTCCCCTTTCGGAGCTCTACCAGTATAGAACACCAGCGTCTTTTTCTTTCCAATCACACTACTTCCTCTACTAGTCTTGATCGTCCGATCTTTTCCGGTAGCCTTCCAGTACCCAGAAAGCGTAGCACGATTAGATCGCTGCCCGTTTTGATACTTTCGATCCTTGGGGCAAAAAAAGAACCATTCATTATCGATGGACTCTATCACCGACAAATCTACAGTCCAAAAAACACAACTGTTAGCTTATCCCCAAATTATCAAGATTCCGAATCTCGGCATCAGAAAAAAGAATCTAGAGAAAAGAAAAGGGGAGCATATGAATACCGGGTAAGTCCCAAGGCTCTTTCTTGCAGACATCGACTTCTCTAATACAGCTTACTTCTTTATCAGCACCGTTGATCTTCAAGCGTAAGTAGTGATTGACCAATTCTTCATCGGTGGGACGAAACCGGTAGCCAACAGGAAGAGGTTTTACAGGCAAGACGTCCATTTTTCGTTAAAAATTTAAAGGGTAATCAAGAAACAGATGCAAACCTAATAAATAAAAAGCTTTATAGGAATTTTTATACGAGAAAAAGCTGGATGATGATGATCGATCGTTTCAGTGGGCTTTCTCTTTCGCAAAGGAGAGGGGTTTTCTTGAAAACGTAAGCTAAAAATTGGGTGACCGAGTGAGTGGAGAAGAAATGGGGAAAGAAAGTGCCAAGTGAGGTGCCTAGGAAGATAACAACAATAACATGCGTTTTAATTCCGTGTATATAATTTGGACAGAAATTGCCTCTTAATTTCAATATTGCCATTTAAACGCGGAATGTGTCATAGTACATATTTTGTCGGGGTGTCGGAAAAGCTTCGTGTGGAAGGAAGATAAGGGTCATCCATCCACTAAAATGATGACACGTTGACAATCTTGCACCGGAGACTCAAACCCAAAACCCTCATCTCCGATTACTCTTTACCGGCGATTTAAAGGGTAGATTGGTCTTTACACGAGATACCAAAAGTAGGATACGTAGGTTTTTAATTTAAATTTGAAGCCTTTTATATAATTTTAGGTAATAGTGTCTTTAATTAGGATCTTTTCGAAGAAAACAATTATTTAATGATTGTATATCCTCAGATCATTGATCTTTCTAACATTGTTAATATTTTGTGTACAACAACAATATAGTACAAACATTGATGTATACATATATAGCACTTGAAGATACTTGGGAAGTCTCTAGCATCCAAATATCAGCTAGTTTCTTCCATTTTTCCTACACCCTTAAAGATGTTCACTAAAGCCATCGGCTGCCAATATTGTCGTTTTAACTCGTTTGTTTCTTCATAAGTAGAGCCAAACGATTAAGATATTAGCCGTGAACATGTCATTCTAATAGGTGAAAACATAACAGTGAGGCTAGCATGGTCCGATAGAGAATAGTCTTCTGGCCACAATCCATTTTCTGTTTCCGTAGGGAACAATACTGCATTCTTCACATTCAGTCCGATTGTTAGCTGCGTACCATTAACAATGTCTTCTTGATCCTTCACCGTGTTTTCAGTCTGGTAACTCCATATAGGATTCCATATCCGTTGCTGAATATATACAACGCCATAAGCCCCTCCTAATTTTGTTTTCCCAAATCAAAAAAATAAAGAAAGAGAAAGATAATATGCTACCTGGAATTCTTTATGATCAAGAACGCCATTTCCATCGATGTCTGCTTGAATCCACAAGTCCTTGGTTTCTTCCTCGCTCAGGCCATACATATGACCAGTAAGATTAAGCTGCATTTAAGCCAAATCAATTGAATCTTGTGACTCTGGCATAAGGGTTATGGACTTTTTGAGGTTACACAAGATTTTTTTTATCATACCTGACGCAATGCTTCACAAAATCCTGTGTAAGTAATATAATCACCGTCACTCACAGCCTTCAAAAATGCAAAGGCATCTTCATTGGTAAGGGAGGCCCGGCTCACTTGATACTGAACGAAATTAGAAATTAGAAGAGATGAAAATGTATTCCTATACCAAAGTGATTTCTTCGTATACTGAATCCCCCCACACCTAAAACTACATTTCTTGTTCTATAGCTGTAGATCAGGTAGCATTATCACACAATGACAAAGTGTAAGGTCGAAGAAACCAGATATGAGGTGTTGTGTACCTTGAACAACCCGAAAACTGCATCACTCCAACTTGTTTTGAGTAGTTGCCGATATTTATTTGGATTGAGGAGCCAAATGAAATCTACGCCACATATGTTTCCACGATGATTTCTATGGCTAATCCACTGTGTCAAAAAATAGGTTGGAACAAGGAAACAAGTGACATGGGAACTTGTATATGTTAAAAAAGAGTGATGAAGATATATTGACCTTATGTGCATCAGCATCGGTATACTGATGAGCAGTGTCATATGATGACACGAATCCTTGTGACCTTAGAAACCTGTACACATGACCTCGCTTGCTCCCATTCCAATCGCTGAAAGAGGGACAAAACACATGAAGCTCAAATTCAATATGATATGCTTATACTAGTGATTATATCTAGAGTTTACCCGCAAAGAACAACCGGCAACGGATTAAGATTGTTCTCTTTCTGATAAGCATCAACAGATTGCAATATTTTGTACACCTATCAAAACACAAGATAATGCACACAAAGGGATCAATTTAAAAAACTGAAGATAACACAAAACACAAACACAATCGCACGTTGAAGACAGGTTACCTGTCTCAGTCTTTGCAAACACATGCTTGAATCATGTGGGAACAATAGATGAGTATTAACTATAAGAATTTCACGACAAACATTCTTGGTTCGACATTGTGCAAAGGGTGCGATTACTTCAACATGCAAAAGTTGAGCAACCCGATCTCCAAAATCATTGAAGAGGAACTCTCTATGGTCGATAACACGAAAGTAATCTTTATGCACAGCTGTTAACAACCCTGTTATATTCCGACATAAAGAAGCTCAGAATTCAAAGTAAACTAGGTCATTTTGAACAAATAGTATTTTGGGCAAAACGTGATGAGGCTGGTGGTAACATACCATCACCACGGTTATTGGTTCGTGGAAGCTTGAAATTGACATAACCTGCATCTCCAAGCCTTATGTCATACATGTCAACAAGTTCTTTGTTATCGACCCAAAATTCCTAATTATCAAAGTATGAGACTTTTTTTTTTCTCAAATTGAAGTAGGTCAAACAGTAATGAGATATAAAAAACGAAAGATTGTTACCTGGAGACAGATAATGGATGATGTTTCACACAACAACATATCCAAGATTCTTTGGTTCCTATTCAACCAATACCTCCTGATTTCACTTTCTCTGCAAGTCCGTCCCTGTTTAAGAATGTTATGAAATTAGAAACAAAAGGCAAGAAGAAATTCATGATTGATACAAAAATTAAAAAAAGGGATCTGGGAGTGGGAGTGGGATTTACCTCATGAACAAGGCGCTTGTAGATTGGAGCAAGGATATTGAAAGTTGTGCATGAGAAACAAGAAGGGTCTGCAATGATGGTTTTGGATGACCTTCTTTTACCCATTCCTTTGTTGTTGATTCCTATAAATCATAGACGATCTTGATTTGGGTAGGAGATAGATTAGATTATAAAGATAAAGAATGAAAGGAAAGCAAGATTAGTGAAGGAATGAATGGTTTATGGAGATATACAAATTACAAATTAGAAATAGAAATGGTTTATGGATGGAGGGGTTACCTTGGAAGTATATATATAAGATGGAAATGGCTAAAGAATGGAGAAACAGAATCAAATTGTGTGGGGGCACCATGGGTGGGTGGGGGTTTATACCATCTACCCAAAGAAACATCATCAGCTGGGAAGATTGTATAGGAGGACTGGAGGAGGGAAAGGGAATATGTTTCTTTTTGCAGGATGTGCGGTGCTTATGGCGCATAATTCGCATAAAAAATGAGTGGTTACATTACATTACATGAATGAATATTATAAAAACTTATTTATCAGGACAGGGATGACAAAGGATCGGATATGGATCGGAAGTCATATGGATCAGATGAAGTGATATCCATATCCACATGCATTAAGTTTTTCATTATCCACAACCATATCATATTCATTCAAATTAATTTCATTCATCAATATCCATATCCACCGGATGAAACAGATAAGTGGATGTCCGTTGGATATTAGAATTTTTTTAAAAATTACTATAGTGCATAGTTTTAACAATTGTCGTCACTCGCAATACATCGTTTGATTTAAATAGAAGACTAATCCAAATACACTTTAAAACAAATACAAACAAAACATAAATTTTATAAATATTATAACACCAATCATTGGGTTTTTGAATAAAGACCACTTGGAATTTTAGAGTTAGGATGTCTAATGAAGTTTATTAAGGAAAATGATAGTTAAATAATAGATTAGATTAAACTAATGGTATGGACTTTGGTCTTTTGCTCATCTTCTTACCATAAATAAATAATGTTATGACAAATTAATATGAGTTATTATATTTTCAATTTTCATATCTAATTAATTAATTATGCAATAAAATATTACAACTATATATATATATATATATATATATATATATATATATATATATAGAGAGAGAGAGAGAGAGAGAGAGAGAGAGAGAGAGTTTTATATAATCTCATAACATTAAAATGTAAGAAAATATTAATATCCGGTAAATGAAAATTGTACATGGATGAGAAATTTGCGTCCATATTCTATCAAATATTCATCCATATCTGATGTTCATTCATTTAACTTCGTCCATATCCACCAATGGTGGATTGGATCGGGTGGATGATCATTGGATCGGGTGACGATTGTCATCCCTACCTCAGGGTCAGGGCTCTGCCTATTCTGTTTGATCATTTTATTCATTGTTTATTTTATATTTTATATGAGTTTAGGAAAAAAAAAAAAAACAAGATGCCGTCAAAAAGAACAATTTCCTTTTTATATCAATCAATACTATTTTATTGATTATCATGGAATACATAGAATTAGGTCCACAGTTCATAGAAGAATCTATAATGGTTGGTTGGTATGGAATCTTTAGTGAAGTTTTAAGGGTTCAAATTTTGTACATGTATTTTAATTATGAGATTTACCTCTTTGACTTTGATCATGGAACTAGTTAGCGATGAACAAAAAACCCTTTTTACGCGAAGTGAACCATTTCATTTTTGGGTCAGTTTCCGGTTCCTATAATTCCTATAATTCGGTTTTCGGTTCCATCGGGTTCGGTCCGGTTTTCTTTTTTCTTTGCAAAAGTCAGGAAATAACCCGGACCAGACCGTTTCATGTTTGGTCCAGTTCTCGGTTCTTGATTTTACGCATTTTTTATTTTCGAGTAATTCGGGTTCAGTCTGGTTCGAAGCCGAGCTCAACTCTAGGAGTAGTCGGTGGACACTAGTGGGTTGTTCTTTTTTTTTTCCTTCATAAAAAGAAAAGGGGTTTTGACTCACGGAATGAATTTTGAAAGATTTAAAAATTTGTTTGTATGTATTTAAAATTTAGATTATAAAAATAATGAATGAAAATATGTATACATTCAATAAAAATCTATAATTGAATGAATCTGTTATTTCAAGCTATTTGTAAATGAATTTAGATTCTTAATATTTCATACAACTCATTTGTTTTGCTAGTCTTAAACACCATTCACTGACTAATCAATTCATTATTATACTAGTTTATTATTCATGTATTACACATGATAGTTAATAACAATTTTTTTTAATTTGTGTAATTTGAAAATTATTTTAGAAAAGAACAAATAAAATAGTAATAATATATTGTTAAAGTGGTTATTGATTGTATATAAATCAGGTAACTAAAGGTAAAATACATGACAAAGCATTAAATAAAAATAAAGAAAAAAAATCATAGAAACCCGGTAAAGTCATTTTTTTCTAAATCAATTTAATTATGTATTTTAAAAGTTTTAAAAAAAAATTAAATGAGAAGCTAATGAAAGACATGAGTTGTAGACTCATTTTTAAAACAGAGTTCCAAAATAATAGGCGGAAGTTTTTATTCTAAATTAATTTAATTATATACTAACATAGAAATTTTATATTATTACACGTGTCGTTTTTATGTTACGCCAGTTGACATTCTAATTATGTGTTAAATGATATATATTTACCTTTTTAATAGAATAAATGGAAAGTGTAAACTAAATTTCGTTTAGTGACTCAAAAATACTATATATATTGTTTATTTTATTTATTTCGGGTGATTGGTTGGTTACGATAGGTGCAAGTTGGGGTTTGAAGCGCCGACAACATACGCATGAATGATTGTTAAAAGTTGGTTGGTAATTAATGAGTTGGATTTGTCATCATTTGAACTGGAATTACATATCACATATGCCGTTAGAAAAAAAAAAAAAGTTAATTACAAAAATGATCCCCGTGAAATGTCCTAAAAATTAGATTTGGTACTTGAACTTTCAATTTTATAGAAACGATCATTATTTTTACTGTTTGTTTGCAATTTTGGTCCATTAACCAATTAACTTTTTTAATATGATCAAATTACCCTTATTTTAGTGCAAACCATAGGGACCCATTTTGCAATTAATATTTTAAATCTTTTTATTCTTAATTAAATAATTATTTTTTAGTGTTACTTAGCCTTAATAAACTACAAAAAAAAAAGAATTATTTAATTATTTATGTTGGTTCATAAATGATTTAAATATTTTTTAGTCTTAATTATTTTTAGGGCTAAGGTCTTACAATATCAACCTACTTTTGAAAATTTATCGATATGGTACGTCTACTTTTTTAATTGTCTATATGGTACGTGTACTTCATTTTTCTGTATCGATATGGTCATTCTATATAATAGAGCCCGGTTTTTACATACGAAACAGAGTTCGAATGGTATGAAAAACAGGGGTCTATTACAAATATGATCATATAGGTATGAAAATTAAAGTACAAGTACCATATCGATATTTAAAAAAGTAGACGTACCATATTGATAAATTTTCAAAAGTAGGTTACTATTGTATGACTATAATCAAAGTGTAAACCTCTCAAAATTTATTATTAATAAAATCATTTATGTATATTTATAGGTTTCATAAATAAAATATTATAAAAATATTGACTCCATAATTATTTATGTTAGTTCATAAATTTGTAATAAAAAATGTTTATGCTGGTCAAATATATTTTACTTTCGTCTTAAATAAAATTGGCCAAAATTTTTATTTTATAGTCATTTAACTTTTTTTTTTATCAAAACAAGGTGATCATGGTAAAGTGATAAATCAAAATGATTTGATTTAATCGGACTAAAATTAAAGTCAATATGAATCTCAAACATGTTATGCGACCTATAATTTTAAATTGTTTTTAGTGTAATAAAAAATTAAAACCATAAAATAATTGATACGTTAAATAAATAAATTTGACTTGTCTTAGACCATTTGAAAGTTTTTTTTTAAACTCGGTCAAGTTAGATGTTAAAATTTTATTATTTAAGTTCTTCAATTTTTTCCCCGCGAAGAGAAAACATATAAATTAAATGGAGTTTTGATTATACACACACACATGATTAAAATGTTTAATCATCTTGACTCCAACAAATAAAATCATCATTAAAATTAATTTTTCCGACCTAGAATTATGAATGTTTTTTTTTAAAAGATTAATTGAAAACAAATTATTAGGTTTAAGTTTTTCAACAATGACATGATCTCTTCGTTTGATGGGAGCTTTTGAGATAAGTTTTTTAATCGGGAGGATGTTGATATTAAACTTGTTATAAAGGTTTAATCATTAAACTCATATCACCTGGTTGAAATAAGTTTTGATAAAACGTTTTAATTTTTAAATGATTATAAGTTTTGAGAGGTTTACAATTTAATTGTTTGAATGATTTAAATAATAAAAATGTTGGTTCATAAATGAATTTTTGACAATTAAAAGAGTTTAATGTGTTAAGATATTTTTAAATATAAATGTTTTTTCTTAAAAAATATATAATAGTTTAATGTGTCAAAACTATAAAGTTGGTTCATAAACAGATAATTATAAATTGAACGATTCAAAGTTAAATGATTTTAATATTTTTGTTTCTTAATTGGCTTTAATTAAATTGTTGGTTCATAAATAAATGTTTTATAATTTATTAAAGTTAATTAACACTAGAAAATAAACTATAGTTAATTACAAAAATGGTCTTTGTGGTTTGACCAACATAACTATTTTTTATTATAAATGTATGAACCAACATAAATAAATATAGTGTCAAAATATTTTATTCATGAAACTTCTAAAAAACAATTTCTAAATTAAATGATTTTTTTATTATACATTTTGAGAGGTTTACCCTTTAAATAAATTTAATTTAGACTAAAAAATATTTAAATCATTTATGAACCAACAAATCTATTCTTTTATATAATTCATTAAAGTTAATCAACACTAAAAAATAAATTATTTAATTAAGAGTAAAAAAGAGTTAAAAGAATTAAGTGCATAAAAGATCCCTATGGTATGCACCAAAAAAAGGGTAAATTGGTCATATTAGAATAGTTGATATGTAGAGGGACCAAAATTGCAAACAAACAGTGAAAATAATGACCGTTTCTGCAAAATTGAAAGTTTAGAGACCAAATCCAATTTTTAGGACATACCACAGTGACCGTTTTTGTAACTAACTAAAAAAACATATCACATATGCTTTATTTATATTGTTTTCATAAATCAAAGGCTTAAGACTTTGCATGTAGTAATACAATGTTTATATTTTTTATATTATATAAATAGAATATATATATATATATATATATATATATATATATATATATATATATATATATATATATATATATATATATATATATATATATATATATATATATATATATATAGGGGGGTTCAATGGAAAACCACAATGCACCTGAAAACTTGTGAAAACCGCACTGCACCACCACAAATGCATCAAATTCCTCGCGTGATGCATAAAAATCCCGCATGATGCATCAAAAATCCCGCATGATGCATCAAAATCCCGCGTGATGCATCACCTTATTTACGATCATGCCACCGCGTTTTTCATTAAATGCACCAAATCGGACGGTTTGCGTAGGTTTCCATGGTTTTCACGTGCATAGTGGTTTTCCATTGAACCCCCCCCTATATATATATATATATATATATATTTATATATATATATATATATATATATATATATATATATATATATATATATATATATTTCTAATGTTTTATAAATGGACATGAACGTGTGAAAGGACAGACTGCATTCCAGCGTCGAAGATTTAACAGTAAAATCATAAACTATATTTTCTAACAAAAATGGCCATTATGTTCGTTACATTACAGCTCTTCCTTCAACAACTATATAACTCTGAATATTCATTTCTCACACAGTTTGCTACCTAACTGCAGTGACGGACCCAGAAAATTTTTTTATAGGGGTCGAAATTTAATATGCTACGAAAGTGTAAATGCTTGTGACTCTAAAAATATTTCAAATCTCAAATTTTCGGGTCGGTTCATGACCATATAATAGAATAAACACATAAATTATACAATTAATCGTTTACAAACCAAAAAGACTAGATTCTAGAGTTGTCCCCTACGAGTTTTCATATTTTGAAAACGAGTTAGTACATAATTATCCGACACATTGGTAAATAATTCTTTCTCTATTGTGCAAATGCAACAATCATACAACCATTCATCGCCAATTGATATTGTCTAATAAAATAAAACAATTAAACAAATGTAACTTAAAGTTAAACACTTGAAATCTTAACTCTTAAATAATAATCTAACAAACTATAAATATATATTATATCATATTATCATCAATTAGTCATCATTATATATATACATACATACATATATATATATATATATATATATATATATATATATATATATATATATATATATATATATATATAGGGAGGTTCCATTGAGAACTTTTGTGCATCGAGGCACAAAAGAACCTCCAATGTCCCTTAGATGAAAAGAATGTGTGGTTTAGATCAAATGACAAAAGGGTAATTAAATAGAAAGTTTTATGCATCAAGTGCACATAATGAAATATGCAGAGGGGTAAAACAGGAATTATGCAATCCTCATTTAATTATTACATTTCCAAAAATAATACAAATTCAAATAAAAAAATAAAGATTCTGATGCATCATTGTTGTTCATTATTTGTGTTCATCATCTTCATCCATTATCTTCATGTTCATCAACTTCGTATTTAACGTGATGCATCGTTCATCCAAAAACCTTAATTTAACGTGATGCATCAACGTGTTCATCCAAAAACCTTAATTTAACGTGATGCATCGTTAATTCAAACATGAATCGTTCATCGTTCCAACAAAAATTCGTACGTTCCAAAATGCATCTCTTAATCAAAAATCCAAAATGCACCTTATTTTAACGTGATGCATCGTTCATTCAAACATTAATCGTTTATCGTTCCAACAAACATTCATATCTTCCAAAATGCATCTCTTCATCATAAAATAGATATCTTAATCAAAAGCATTAGAGAGAGAGAGAGAGAGAGAAAAAGAGAGAGAGAGAGAGAGAGAGAGAGAGAGAGAAAGAAATAGGGAGGATAATGGGGAATGTTGTTAATGTGGGATTTTAATTCCTAAATTAACTCATAATTATCATTTAATGATTTTTAAAAATTAATTAATGTCATATATTTAAATTTCCCAGAATGTCCTTTGTGCACCCTTATTAGATTATCTGATGCACAAAAGTGCCTCGAGGTGCCCCGATGCACAAAAGTTCTCAATTGAACTTCCATCTATATATATATATATATATATATATACATATATATATATATATATATATATATATATATATATATATATATATATATATATATATATATATATATATATATATATATATATATATATATAGAGAGAGAGAGAGGGACGTTCAATGGAAAACCACAATGCACCTGAAAACTTATGAAAACCGCACTGCACCACTACAATTGTATCAAATTACCCGCGTGATGCATCAAAATTCCCGCGTGTTGCATCAAAATCCTCCGTGATGCATCACCTTATTTACGATCATGTCATCGCGTTTTTCATGAAATGCACCAAATCGGGCGGTATGCATATGTTTCCATGGTTTTCACGTGCATAGTGGTTTTCCATTGAACCCACCCCTATATATATATATATATATATATATATATATATATATATATATATATATATATATATATATATATATATATATATATATGCATGTATGTATATGTATATATATATATATGTGTGTGTGTGTGTGTCTATATATATATATATGTGTGTGTGTGTGTGTGTGTATATATGTATATGTATATATATAGAATCAGGTTCATCAGCGTACCTATGAGATTCCAGCGTACCCTAATGTGAATGTTCATTCACATATATTTTTTTTAATAGACATGTATAAGACAACATTATAAGATTTTTTTTCAAAAGGAGCAACATCATAAATCTTGTGAATGGTAAAAAAAGATCGTGTGAATGGTCATTCACACCATTCACACATGGTGTGAAATGACCATTCACATAAATATGCATTGAGCATTCACATAATTTTTAAGGACACAGAAAGTGTGAATGCATGTGAAATTCATATATCATGTGTATAACATTAAATTTAAACATGGTTATGAGAAAAAAAGTTAAAAAAAATGTTTTTTAAGGTTGGTACCTTCGGGTGCACTTGATTTCGAGAGGCACCTTTTTGAACCTTAATCTATATATATATATATATATATATATATATATATATATATATATATATATATATATATATATATATATATATATATATATATATATATATATATATATATATATATATAGAGGGAGGTTCAATGGAAAACCACAATGCACCTGAAAACTTGTGAAAACCGCACTGCACCACTACAAATGCATCAAATTCCCCGCGTGATGCATCAAAATCCCGCGTGATGCATCAAATTTCCCGCGTGATGCATCAAAATCCCGTGTGATGCATCACCTTATTTACGATCATGCCACCGCATTTTTCATTAAATGCACCAAATCGGACGGTTTGCGTAGCTTTCCATGGTTTTCACGTGCATAGTGGTTTTCCATTGAACCCACCCCTATATATATATATATATATATATACATATATATATATATATTAAATCCTAATTAACAAACAAAATAAATACTAAATACTTAAAATGAATCCTAATGAACAAAACACAATTTACGGAAGATAATCTTAATGGATTCAAACGTATTGAAATAATGTTCTCAAATTAACAGTTAAACGTTATGGGATTTAAATTTGATTAAATAATGGTCTCGATAATCTTTCATAAAACTTTTTAAGTTCGAGGAACATTTAAAGATAGAATGACAATGTTTTTTTTTTTTCACAAATCCAGTTAAATAAAATATATAAATTAATTGTTTTAAAAACACACATAGTTTTCACGGACAAAACGTACATAAATTTAATATATTTGATTTAATTATAAACTAAACCGAAAACAAGATCTATCTCATGTATATTTGTGTGCATGAGTAAAAAAATAATACTATATAAATATTTACTTGAAATGAAACAAATTTAAAGAATAAAATTAATTTTCTTAAATGGTTGACCAAATAAAATTATTGTAGGGACCATTTGTGTAATTTGCTATTTCTATACTATAAAATTTGAAGAAACAACATAAAAATGAAGATTTCAAAAAATTATCAACTTTTGTTAATTAAATATAAAAGTACTATGTTTTGGAAAAATAAAATATCAAACCATTATGGTTAGGCAAAAAACTCGGATTAGATCTTCATATTTCTGTAAAATGGCTATGTTTGTTATTGTAGTGTTTATATGTATGTATGTCTGTGTGTATATAATATGTATGTATGTATACATATACTCAAGTAACATGGAGTCTCATATTAGAGTAAAGGCATGGAGTCCACATTAAATGTACATGTTCATTACGATAAAATTTTATATTTCATCAAAAGGGTAATACAAAATTGTTCAAAAGTGCATTACTATTGATCAATTTACATAATTTGAAGTTTATTACGATAAAAATGTTATATATTATTAAAAAAAACAATATGCACATGTTTAAAAATATATTATCAGTTCACATGTACATATTATTTAAATATTATACATTTGCATGATATAAAAATATTTTATTGTTCTAACTTTAAATGATGTGAACTATCAATTTTAATTCACTTTTAAACATGTGTATATTATATTTTTCTATAAAACAAAACATTTTATTATAATGAACATGTACATTTATTATGGGACTCAATGGAACTCATCTCTCTCTCTCTCTCTCTCTCTCTCTATATATATATATATATATATATATATATATACACACACACACACACACACACAC
>JAANYP010008152.1:0-10384 GCA_020465985.1 Centrapalus pauciflorus
ACAATATAACTCCTAGGATCGAAATAATTAATCTAACAATCTCCCCCTTTTCGATCACTTAGGAGGTCCTGGAACTCGCGCATGATCTGTTGATTCACGAAGACCAAGTATGACATCGAAACGTCTGGTTACTTGTCTTGTATGTAGCCGCTCGTTCAGGTAGTCTATGCCGCTGAGTGTATTTTGTATCTCCGTAGGTGAGCATCTCTGTTCAGGATCTGGTTGAGCATCATAATCTTGTACTTTCTTTGTGAGAGCAGCTCGAACCAGTCGAAGTGGACCATCGGAATAGCAAGGTAGATCCTCAAAGCGCATATACCTTTTGTAGCCCTTGTGGTTCACAAAAATAACACCCGGATCTCCTTTAAGTATAACTCTGTAGGCCGGGTGGTGGGCTAAAAGAAAACTATCTTGTTCTGGTGCTCGTAGGCCCACCTTAACCATAGCACTCTCGATCGCCATCTGAAAATCTCTTAAGCACATTATAATCGATCGGCGATTCATGCTTCGAACTAAGGCACCTACAGCTGTCATGTGGGATAGACGTTTTCTGATTCGATTTTTCAGACTGTTGTGAAGGAACTCAACGTCATCCGCTCTTATGTAGTCAAGGTCATACTCAAAGATGTCATCTCCCGTACCATCTTCTCTTTCCACTTGATAGGAGGGATAGAATACTTTGGCTCTTTTGCACATGGTAATTGATTTGAGTTTTTTAATCTTTGACTTCGACACCTTAGACCTTTGTTCCCGGAGCATCAATTGGTAGTATTCGGCCTGTTCAGCTTTGGAGACATTCGTAAGTTCCATGAGTAGGCGTCTGCTGAAGGCTCCAGGTTTCTTTCTGAATACCATCTTGAATCTTTCTTCTAGATATGGATTCTGAAATCGCTCCGGGGGAAAGTTCTGCAGGAATTCTTTCAGGCCTTGAACGGGGGGTTCTTCGATTTCGTCCTTTTTAGCTTCAAGAAGCTTTATGATAGCCCCCCGCCGTTCTTGACGCATTTGATCTTTTTCGCTCTGCGGCAGTGTGTGAACTTTTCCTTTCGTGTAGTGGTCTACCCAGAATAGGTCGTCTTTTCTGTGCACTCCAGGACCCTCGGGAGTTTCATCGAAGCAGTCAACCCTTTTTGTTTGGGAGGGACCTGAGCGTTGGGTTAGTTGGACTGGTGGAGGGCTTGGGGATCTTGGTGGGCTGACTGTAATGTGGGATTCTTTTAGTGATGGGGGAGCTTGGATGGATGAGAGTATGTCTTCCTATTGGGCTCTGGGTGGTGAATTCAGGAAATCGAAGGAAGAGGATGAGGAATTTTTGGTTGGAGAGTCAGGTTCAGGCTTAGGAGTTAAAAGTGGTTGGTTGTCCTCGGTATCAGAATCTGAATCAGAAACTAATATGATTTCAACCTTCTCGTGTGGCTCCTCAAATTCTACCATGGCTGTCATTGGATCCAGTGGAGCTGGACCCTCGACCATCGGCACGTCTTCAATTAGCATGTACTCCTGAGCTTCCTGTGACTTTTCCCCCGACCCCTGAAATTCAGACCCCTCGGCGGTCTCTGCTCCCCCTGTACCCAGCATGGGCTCCTCAAATTGTACTTTTCTGCGCTTCTCCCCCTCATGACGATCAGGGTCGTCCTGGTCGTCATGTTTTCTTTTGAGGGTTTCGGCCTGAGCGCGGCATTGGAGATCAATAACTGCCGACTCGAGGCGATCCATCCTGGAATTTAGCTGCTCTGGACCTGAAGGATTAGGCGATTGAGTGCGTCCAGTTTGTCAGAGAGCTCCGCCATTTGTAGTTGGACTGAGTGGGATCCTTGTGAGGGGCCGGCTTCGGAGGCGACACCCTTACCCTTTATAAGAGAAAGAAGGGCGGTATGTCGTTCCTCGGCTGCCTCCCTTTGGGCGTCAAGGTCAGCCCGGGTGATAACGCCGGCAGCACGTAAGGCTGCCGTTAACATCTCCAAATTGATGGGGAGATGGCCGGAAGTGGACGGCGTAGATTGAGCCACTCCCGGTCTTCCTTCCGTCATCTCTGGCTCCACTACGGGATGCTCAGATCTGGAAGTTTCGGGAGCTGCCACGGAGGCAGCTCTTGGGGATGCCACAAAAGCATCGTGCACGGTGTCTGTTTGTGGGGATGGAATCGTGGGCGAAGGAAGTTCGGTCACGTGGGGAGGAGTGTGACCTCTTTCAACACCGCCACTCTCCGAATGAGAGGGCGATGGCGTATGTGGAAGATCCCCGTGTAATGAAGTGGTTTCCCTTTGAGGGGAAACCAAGTGGATGGTTGGGGTTGTGGCGACCGCTGGACTAACGGTCTTATGAAGTGGTGTCCGGCTGAAGGGCTTGGTTCACCCTCAGATTGCGTATCCCTCGGCCTTACGACAGAGACGGTTCGTTCAGAATCCGCCGTCTCTGCCGTCTCACCTACGGCTCCCTCCCTTACACTCTCAGCCTCCCTCTCACCATAACCCAGTGATTGTTGTACTTCCATCCTTTCTCCCTCGTTCTCACTCTCATGTTGCTCACCGTCGGACTGGTTAGTCTCAGTCGATTCAGACTGAGACTCATCCGGATAATTTTCTCTCATATAGTCCCTTACCCGATCTGTACCCCTCGACCTTGTCAGAGTTGATAATGGAATCTTCATTACCTGTACCGTTGGTGCCCCTTTTGGCAAAGTCAGTTTCTGGATAGCGACGGTTGGATAGACATCAGCTTCTGGACGCTCATGAATGTCTTCGTCCTGATCCATGGCGTATTGTATGATGAGCTGAAGGAATCGTTGATAGGGGACATACTTGCGTCCTTTCTTCGTGCTCCTTTCCACGTGGACTCTTCTTAATTCTTCAAAGATGAAAGCCGCATAGTCCACGTGTCGGTCGTAGGCAAAGCCAGCGAACATGGCTAAAACCTGGGCCGATGCTGAGTCATGACCAGAATGTTTGGCTGTCAGGCACTTGTTGAGTACATCGAAGAGAATTCTCCAGTGGGACTGAAGGTTCTTGGTGCGAAAGTCGGATGGTTTGGTAAGGGATCCGTCATACCCTAGGTTTTGAATTTCAGAAAGGGCTTCTGAGACGGATGGGTTTGGATCGAACGAGTTAATGGAGGGAATGTAGTCTTGGATGGGAAAACGAAGGATGTGACGAATGGCTGTGGTTGTGACTTTGACTGGAACGCAGTCAATGGTGGAGGTGAAGTGAGGTTCGGGGTCGGTTAAGAATTGTAGCCTGTTCCAGAATTGTTGTAGGTAAATCTGGGGAACGGCGATGGCTGTGGAAAGGGCATAATATATGGGATGGCGGGTGAGAATGTCAATTGCTAGGGTTTGGGATTCTTTTGGAAGGATAGAGACGTCGAGTTGCCAGTTATGGGGGATAAACTCGACAAACTCGGCGCTAGGTAGGATGGATTCCTCTGGTAGCTGAGCATTGTTATTTGGGATGGGAGGATGGGGTACGGTGAGAATGATTTCGGGGTCCATTATCCTGCAAAGTGCAACAAAGTTAGAATCCTAAGACTTGAGATGATAATGCATTGATGTGAAGTCTAGATTAGTGTGAAATAGAAATTGTCTGATCTGTTTAACATCGGGTCTTTATTAGCAGAATAAAATTCCACTAATAAAGTCCAAAGTCAATCGTTAAGAGACCGATGTTAGATAAGACCGTTTCACTCAAACACTGATCCTAACTCTAATCAATGGTGCACTTGGATGGAACTATTTTTTTTGTGATTTTTAATTTATATGAAAATGCAGAAATGGAAAAAATGAAAAATAAAAAAAAATCCTAAGTGTGGATTTCGGATGGTCCGAATTCGGATGAACAGTGTCACCGAATTCGGATCAGTCCGAAATCGGATGTTGCATGAATGATGTTTGGGGGGTTCGAATTCGGATGAGTTGAAAACAGGAACCGAATTCGGATGATGGTCCGAAATGTGAATGGAATGAATGAAAGTGGTCCGAATTCGGATGTGTCATGGAACATGATCCGAATTCGGATGATGACTTATGTAAATGCATGAAATGATATGGAAAGGTCCTGAGTTCGGATGGTACCCAGAATTCGGATTGGAACCGAATTCGGATATCATCCGAATTCGGATGAACGGTGGTGAACAAACTTAGACTAAATTCAAGTTTTGAAAAATTTTGCCTTTCTTTGATGGTCCGAATTCGGATCAACAGTGACCCGAATTCGGATCAACAATGGTCCGAACTAGGATTTTGTACGTTGAAAATTTTGAAGTTTAGTCTAAGTCGGACATCCGAATTCGGGTGGTGGTCCGAATTCGGACATCCGAAACTGCATGAGTGCAGTTAATGTGTCCATGCAAAAATAAACGTGAACAGTTGAAATGTTAACAAAAATGCATGAGATTACAGATCCTGGTCTAAAATTGCATAGAGAACAATTTATCTAACTACAACTAAGTAAATATAACACATTAAACTACCTAAAATGAAGAAGAACCGAAAATAAAAACTAGAAAAATTTTGAAAATCAAACAGGTAAACTATGAAGTTAAACACTGAAATAAGGTGAAAAAGATGTTACCTGATGATGCCGATGTTGGAAAATGCAAGAAAAATGAAGAGAAATGAAGGTCCAAAAGCTTGGATCCGATGGCAATGGTGGTTCGGCGGTGGTTCGACGAGAAGGAAGGAGAAGAAGAAAAGAAATATCTTGGAAGTGAAGGAATGTGTGTTGACTGATTGACTTCAACCCTTTTTAAAGGTTGATGGGTCGGGTCGGAGCAAGCAGAATCCGCGCCCAATGAGGGTTGGGCCGCCGGATTGCTCACACAACACACAATATTTTTGGGCTTTTAAGAAAAATAACCAAAAACAAGATATAAACTAAATTTTGGCCCAATTTTTATTACATCTTTTTGAGTTTTTCTTTGAAACAACAAAATGAAATATTTTTGGTATTTTATTGGATCATTTAACTTAAGATAAAAATAAGCTAAAATAAAATAAACTAAAATGTTTTTGGCTTTTTGATAAATTTGAAAATTAAAATCTTTTTGGAATTTTCTGACCTATTAAATTTAAACTTTTAAAATTAAATTAAAAATTAAGACCAACCTAAAATTTAAAATTTTAACTACAAAAGAAATAAAGAGAAACACAGAATTATAAAATTTAAAATCCTAACTCTACTCCCCCTCAAATAAATACCGATCCTTTTTCCTTTTTCTTTTCAGATTTAAATCATGACAACCCTTCTTTTAAGCATTACTAATACCGACAAACCTGGATATTGTTTGCATCCCACTCCATGATGAACAATTCACACAGCAATTTATCAGGATCATTAATTATTAAAAATATGCGCAGATAAGGAAATAATGAGTTTTAATTTTGTGACATAAACCTTAAATTTAAATAACAGTTATTTTCTAAAATAAAGGAATTTCAATCATGATAGATTGAAATAGAATTATTTAAGACAATATCTGATATTTAATTGGAAGGTGGATTCAACATGCCGATATGAGATACTAAAAACCGAAAACGAGGTTCGTCTAAAGCTTTAGTAAATATATCCGCTAGTTGGTATTCCGTGCCAACAAAATACAACTCAATGGTTCCCTTTTCAACGTGATCTTTAATAAAATGATACCTGATATCTATGTGTTTTGTTCGAGAGTGCTGCACGGGATTGCAAGAGATGGCAATTGCACTTCGAGAATCACAGTAAATAGGGATATTGGTGAGTGAGAACCCATAATCGCGTAATTGTGTTCTCATCCACAGCACTTGAGAGCAACAGCTTGCAGCTGCTACATACTCAGCCTCAGCTGTGGATGTGGATACACAATTCTGCTTTTTGGAAGACCAACTCACCGGTCTATCGCCTAAGAACTGTATTCCTCCCGATGTGCTTTTTCTGTCCACTCTACAACCTGCAAAATCAGCATCTGAAAACGCGGTAAGATCGAAATCGGTTCCCTTTGGATACCATAGACCAAGTTCGGGTGTACCCTTAAGATAACGAAAAATGCGTTTTACCGCAGTTAGGTGTGATTCTTTTGGGTCGGCCTGAAATCTAGCACAAAGACATGTTGAAAACACTATATCCGGTCTACTGGCAGTCAAGTACAGTAAGGATCCTATCATCCCTCTGTAAGTTGTATTATCGACACTTTTCCCGGAAGGATCGGTGTCTAACTTACAGTTGGAGGCCATGGGAGTTGCGATACTCGTGCAAGAGTCTAACTTATACTTCTTGAGAATGTCAAGAGTATATTTCGACTGGTTCACAAAAATCCCATCCTCAAGTTGTTTGACTTGTAATCCGAGGAAAAAGTTCATTTCCCCCATCATACTCATCTCAAACCGAGACTCCATTAGGGCTGAAAAATCCTTACAAAAATTACTGTCAGTAGATCCAAATATAATATCGTCAACATAAATCTGTACTAGCATTATATGTGGGCCTTCCCTTTTAGTGAACAGAGTTGTGTCCACCACACCTTTATAGAAACCGGCAGAAATAAGGAAATTCGAAAGACTATCATACCATGCTCGAGGTGCTTGTTTTAAACCATAGAGGGCCTTATCTAGCACATAAACATGGTCAGGTTTATGTGTATCAACAAAGCCTTGTGGTTGTTCAACATACACTTCCTCGTTAAGTTCACCGTTCAGAAAGGCAGTCTTGACGTCCATTTGGTACACTTTGAAGTCTTTGTGTGCCGCATACGCCAATAAGATTCTGATTGCTTCGATCCGTGCAACGGGAGCGAAGGTCTCGTCATAATCTATCCCTTCTTGTTGTCGGTAGCCTTTGGCAACAAGTCTTGCTTTGTTCCTTATCACAATGCCGTTTTCATCTCGTTTGTTCTTGAAGATCCACTTTGTTCCGATGATTGTACGGTCTTTTGGCTTGGGAACTAACCGCCATACTCTTAGCTGTTCAAACTGGTTGAGTTCCTCTTGCATTGCAACTATCCAATCCGGATCTGTCAGGGCTTCATCCACACGAGCGGGCTCTATCATACTTAAGAATGAAGTGTAGAGACATTCATTAGCAGATGCCCTACGAGTTTGGACTCCTGTCGTTACGTCACCAATGATTTGTTCTGTGGGGTGACTGCGGGTCCATTTGATCTCGTGTGGAAGGGGTGCTCGGGATGGAACCTCTGTGGTTAATATGGGAATGGATGAGGATTCATGGTCAATGGTTTCAAATGATGGTACCACAGGTTCGGGTTCAATTTCCGAGTGTTCAGGTGAAGGAAGAATCGTTGGTATTATATGTGAGGGTATTACAGGAGTAGATTCAACTGCGGATGTGTCGGTGGATGATGTGGATGGATGAGGATATGTTGATGAAGATGGAGTGGAGAAACTTTGCGGCGCAGTTGAACTGGAAGGATTACCTACATTATTAACAACATTAGACACACTAGCGTTAGGACCGAAAAATTCAACATAAAAAGGATCAAATAAATTAACCAAATCAGAAGAGGAAAAAGAAATGGGGTTATTCGAAGAGTCTCCAGGCATTTGAGTAATGCGTGGTCCTGATTGCTCAACTTCGGGTGCCAGTTCAGCCAACTCATCAAATGTGACGTGCACACTTTCGTTGACTGTTCTGGTTCGGGTATTGAATGCGCGATACGCCTTCGAGTTGGATGAGTATCCAATGAAGATCGCTTCATCCGCCTTTTCGTTAAATTTCCCGAGGTTGTCTCTGTCATTCAGCACATAGCACCTGCAACCAAATACACGTAAGTACTTGATAAATGGTACTTTATTCAAAAAGAGTTGGTAAGGAGTTTTGTTAAAGCGCTTATGGATAATGGAGCGATTTTGTGTGTAGCATGCTGTTGATACGGCTTCGGCCCACAAGAACGGAGGTAGCTTTGAGTATGTGAGCATTGTACGAGCGGCTTCCACAAGCGTACGGTTACGCCTTTCCACGACCCCATTTTGTTGAGGTGTTCGAGCAGCAGAGTATTGATGTTGAATACCTTTGGATCGAAGGAAGCCCTCAACTACCGAGTTCTTGAACTCCGTGCCGTTATCTGATCTGATTGATTGCACTGACAGCTACTGTTGGGTCTCGACACTCTTGATAAAATCTATGATTTCTTGAGCTATCTCGTCCTTGGAACGCAAGAACCTGACCCAGGTATATCGAGAATAATCATCAACGATAACCAACACATATCGTTTTCCATTTATGCTTTGAGTTCTCATCGGTCCGCATAAATCCATATGAAGTAACTCCAATACTCGTTTTGTTGATGGTTCGGGCTTTGGTTTGTGAGATGATCGTTTCATTTTTCCTTTCTCACAAGCTCCACACAGATGGTCCTTTTCGAAGCGCAATTCAGGATGTCCTTTAACCAATTCTTTCGCAGCAAGCTAGTTGATATTATCAAATTTCAAATGGGATAATATTCGATGCCACAACCACGAATCTTTTGAGGAGGCTTTTGATAGTAGGCAAATGTTATCCTTCACTATTAGCTTAGCTACATCAATGGTGTAAAGGTTAGAGTTTCGGGAACCTGTTAGGATTTCTTTTCCATCCATACTCTTGACACTGCAGTTCTTAGCCCTAAACGTTACCTCTAGTCCTTTGTCGCAGAGCTGTCCTATGCTAAAAAGATTATGTGATAACCCCTGAACATAGTCAACATCCTTGATGACCAGATTATTTAGAACTAAGTCCCCGTATCCTTTGATGTGAGCCTGATGGTTGTTCCCGAATTTCACAGTTCTACAATACTGTTCAACAACGTTGGACAGCAATTCTCTTCTTCCAGTCATGTGCTTGGAGCAACCCGAATCCATATACCAAATGGACTTAGCCTGAAAAACACATAAATTCATATAATGAAAAACTATATGCATTCAAACACATCCATTTTTTTAATTCACAATCAAACCGTGTTTTGAACCGAGATGTTCAGAAAACATGATGAGTTAAGACCGGGTCCTCGGCTGTGTGCACAGAAGCCAAACGTGTCGGTTTAAGTACAACCGACAAGCAAAAGAACGGGTCCTAGTCTAAGGGAACTAGAAGCCATTTCTTTGAAGCACGGGTCTTGATCAGAAGTAACCAAGAACCATCTGCATTAAGATCACACAACCTTGGGTACCCACCTCAATATGGGTCCCTTTTTGTTAGGATTTCCATATTTATATGGCACGTGTACAGTTTTAGAATCCCAACTAGCATTTGTGTGTGGTCCGGATGCACAACCCTTTGGAATCCATTGAAGATTGGATTTATTGGGTTTTGGAACCTTAGGCGCTGAAATTGCCTTCGGTTTTTGTCTTGATGAGACCTTCTTGACCGTTGCTTTGGTTTTGGGCCTTGGCAACAGACATGTCTCAACTTTGTTTGTGGCCGATGATGCACTATTTTTAGTTTTCTTTTTCCGAATTCGTTTAACAGGATAAGGCACAAAAGCATTCATTTCAGGAACCTGTCGTCTATATTTAGTTGGACATAGATTAAACAAATCCTTGAAAGAGTACTTTAATGAAATAGTAGAATTCGGTACATCATTACAAACATTGTCACACACTTGGTTACACAAATTGTCTTTAGAGATTACAGACATCATATCTCTAGAAACAAATTCACATGGCATTAAAGCCTTCTTCACAAAAAAACTTGAAAAATCCTGCATGGTGGTTTTTGGGACTCTCCTTATATGATCTGTAGGAACAAAACGATTAGAGTCAGTAAGCATGGAAGATTTAGACTTGACAGACTTTTCTTTTTGGAGGTGAGTGGGTTTCTTAAAAGACTTGGATTTTATCTGAGTTTTTTTAGAAACCTCATTCTTGAAAGCATTTGTGCACTCACCTTTGACAAAGATAGAAGAAGTTTCAGCTGTAGCCTTACCTTTATCTGATGACATACATGGAATTTTTAGAGAATGAGAAAGTGTTTGTTGTTTTGAAAGATCTTTCAATCGTTGTGAAACTATTTCAAAATTTTCTCTGTAGACAGTGACTTCCACAGTTTGTTGAAAAGATTGATTTATCAATTCTTCTTCTCTCTTAAAAAGAGCATCTTGAAGATCAAGTGCTTTTTCTTGAGACGACTTCAATTCCTTTTCTAAAACAATGATTTGTTGTTGAAGAACTTTTGCAGGAATATAAAGTTGAGGAGTTGATTTTTCAGTTTCAGTGTTCAATTCAGTTTCTGAATAAGTTGACGAGAGATCTTCCTCTAAAGTGGGTACTTTAGAAGAATAACTCTCGTTAAGTTCTTCATAATGAAAAGAAATTTCTTTATCTTTGCGCGCAACACGTTTCTCATTTTCTTGGTTAAAAACTTCTTTTGATGACTCAAAAAAGAAAGATTTAATACCGGCTCCCATATAATTCATGTCATAAAAT